>JAMFTM010000161.1:0-93554 GCA_023522825.1 Diaporthe ampelina
CCCTACAGACCCACAAACAGGGAACTGGACCTGACCCAGCGACCCTTGGGAGGAAACCCGGTGGGAGATGTCTTCGTAACCACCATGTTCACTGGCGTCTTCATCAACGCTGTAAGTGTCGAACCCACCGGCAACGGCATCTACTGAGCCTGTCCGGCCGTTGCTTCAGTCTCTGACCTACCAATTATTACCGGAACAGAGTGTAAGGTGGCTATGGACCAACACTGGCGGGAGAATAAATGACAAGATCTTTCACTACAAAGTCGGAGGTGAGATCTAAGAGGGAGGCGACGAGGCGTTGGGGCATCACGGTGGTGGGGGGAGGGGGGAGGGCGCCTGCGAACAGCAGCACGACCTAGTCTCAAGAATCATATTGCAACACCACCATGACTTCCTTTCACAACATATCGGGAGATGGATTAGGAAATCTCAAGTTTGAGTTTTTAGACAACGCCAAATAGTAGTGTGAAAGAAATATGAGGTCGGCATATGGATTAACGGTCCACCCCACAGAGCTTTCAAGGATAGAATATATGATCAAACTGACTCTTCATCAAAACACAACTGGTTGATTGCAGTCTTAGCAATCGCCAAAACTTCAACCCAGCATTCCGAATTGTAAGTCTGCACTGAACGCGAACAAAGCCACGGGCGTGGTTCTATTACCATAATAACGTAGCACATGCGGCCCACGTCCTGAGAAGCATCTTCCCCGCCCCCACCCATCCGGACGCCCACGCATGCTGCCGGTTTCTCAGGTCGCACTACCGAGTACTCCCCTGGAGCTTCCTCGAGTGCGACGACAAGCACGTCAGATACAGGCAAGAGTGATTATTATTCTTCTTCTTCTGCCGCTTTATTTATCTTTGCCGTGAGAGTTTTGGCAAAATATCTCACCTGACTTGTTCTCATTTTCACAACACCACTCATTGACTCTCTGAGCCCAACGCCTTGTAAACATGGCGGAGGTAAAGACACCTCCCATCCGGGATATCTCCTCGGTTCACGAGGACTCGGAGAACAATCTCATCTTTCACAAGAACGTATCAATCCCACTCAAGGCCTCCGGCCTGCCCATTCGTGCCAATGTCTATCTTCCGCTGTCGCACAAGACCAACCCGGGCGAGAAGTACCCCGTCCTGGTGACATATGGACCCTACGGCAAGGACATCCCCTACGAAACCTTCTACAGAGGTTCTTTCAGCGAGGTCAACCCAGAGCACCGCTCCAAGTACTCGGCCTGGGAGACGCCCGATCCCGTCTACTGGACCCGACATGGATACGCCATCGTCCGCGCCGACGAGCGCGGCCTGGGCCAGTCGCCCGGCCTGCTCGACACCATGAGCCGCGGCACGAGCGAGTGCTTCTTCGACGTCGTCGAATGGGCCGCCGACCAGCCTTGGTCGAGCGGCAAGGTCGGCCTGCTGGGCATTTCGTACTACGCCGGCTCGCAGTGGCGGGTCGCCGCCCGGCGCCCCAAGGGCCTGGCGGCCATTATCCCCTGGGAGGGTATGTCTGACTACTACCGCGACCGATGCCGCCACGGCGGGATCCTGAGCAACCGATTCATCGGCTTCTGGTGGAACCGACAGGTCCTGGTGAACCAGTATGGGCTGGCCGGCCGCTCCAGGCTGACCTTCCCGCCTGATGGGCCGGGAGCAAGGGGCCAGGAGGACACGATCGAGGGCGACCTGCCCGAGGACGTCCTGGTCGCCAACAGGCGGGATCAGACCGAGGACAATGAGGCAAACTCGTTCCGCGACGACGACTACTACGCCAGCAAGGAGTACAACCTAGAGGACATCGAGGTGCCCTTGCTGAGTGTGGCAAACTGGGGCGGGATCCTGCTGCACCTGCGCGGAAACGTGCAAGGTTATCTGCACGCCGGGTCCAAGTTCAAGTACCTCCGCTTCATCACCGGCCGCCACGACCTGCCCTTCTACTACCACGAGGAGGTCGAGCTGCAGAAGAGCTTCCTGGACGCCTTCCTGAAGGGCGATGACCGCGTGGGCTGGAGCGTGCCAGGCAAGGTCGCGCCCGTCACGGTGACCCTGCGCAAGGGCAATGTCGGCTTCAACGATGCCGAGAAGGAGAAAGCGTACCCAAAGAGGGAGGAGGCTGCTTGGCCGCTTCCCAGCACGCAGTACACCAACTACCACCTCACTCCTGACCACGGCCTGACCTCGAGCAAGCCCGCGTCGGAGAAGAAACAGCTGTCGTACAAGGCCCTTGGCTCCCTGGACAAGCCCGAGCTCATCCAGTTCACCACTGCACCGTTCGAGCACGAGACCGAGATCACCGGCCACCCGGTTGCTCACCTGAACGTTTCGGTGACGCCGGAAAATGACGGAAACGAAACGGACATCGACATATTCGTCACGATCCGGCACATTGAGGCCTCGGGGCAAGAGGTATTTTACACAGGCACAGCCGGCGACGGGGTCCCGCTGGTCAAGGGATGGCTCCGTGTCAGCCTGCGCAAGGTCCACGAAGAGAACCCAAAGCACAAGTCCTGGCTGCCTCACCGCGAGTATCTCTCGACCGACGTGCAGCCCGTCAGGGCGGGCGAGGTCTACCCCGTCGACATCGAGATCTGGCCCACCAACGTGGTCGTAGGCAAGGGAGGGAAGCTCGTCTTCGAGGTCTCGAGTGGTGATACCCAGGGCGCGGCCATCTTCCAGCACAATTCCCAGGTTGATCGGTAAGTCATTTCGAAGCCTCCCCGTGTCCCACGCAATGGGCACGCCTTGCAAGTAACTGAGAGACCCTTCACAGCCCTGCCTCAAAATTCGCCGGACAGAACCACATCCACTTCGGGGACGGCCTCGAGAATTACCTGACCCTCCCAGTGATCCCCAGCAAATAGACGGCAGCAGCTTAGAATCCCAAACCAGGACATCCTTGCGCTTGCGTGGGATAGTTCCCGACTGCGGCAGCACCTTGTTCCTGTCGCGATTAGGACGGAGAATGCGTAGTCTTTGCCTGGCATGGTTGCCGTCCGTCTGCGCAGTGTAGCATTGGCTGCACTTCGGAACGACAATTGCGGGACGGTTCGTGTAGACTTGGACTGATGTGGAATGCGGCAGTCTTCCGGTGGGGGTGGGGCACAGATGTTACTGGGGGGCCCACCCCCGAAGGGTCCAGTCTCCCGAAAAGGTCCCCGAGGCAATGCACTGTATCATAGTTCAGAAAGAGAGCTCTGCGCATTATTAGTTTAGCTGGAGGTAATGCAACCCAAGGGGATTGTTTGTCAAATATCCGCCGTGACACTCATTCCAACTTGTCCAAGATCGTAGACCTCCTTGGCACAGGCAACAAACAATTCACGATGGGCTTCTCGAACCACTTCTCCATCAAGAACATCCCGTACGGGATTGCAACTAGCAGCAGTCACCCACAGAGAGCTGTTGCGACAAGGCTCCACGATCATGTTTTCTTCCTTGGCGACCTGCCCATCCAGACCTCGGAAGATATCAGGCAGGCGTTTGCACAGGTGAGAAGCAGCAAATCAGGCTGGAATGGCGCTCGGAACTGATAGGCTGACCGGTCGACCTGACAGACGACACTCAATGCTCTCGCAAGCATTCCGAAGCAAGAATTGCGTGAACTGCGGTCAGCCCTCCAGAAGTTGTTCGCTGACGAGCAGTCCGTCAACAAGTATGGCGTGCCCGTGGAGCAGGTTCAGTTGCACTTGCCCATCGAGGTGAAGGGTTTCACCGACTTCTCCTGCTCTAAGCAGCATCTCCTGAATGCGGGCGAAGCGTCAACGGGTCGGAGGATGCTCCCTCCCGCGTCGGTCTACTACCCCATCGGATACGGTGGTAGGGCTAGTTCTGTCAGGGTCTCAGGCACCCCAGTGGTCAGGCCTCACGGTGTGTATCAGCAGGACGGCGGTGAGGGCGTCACCTTTGGCCCATCACAGGGTCTCGACTTCGAGCTGGAGATGGCAGCGGTTATAGGCAAGCCGTCCAAGTTCGGGGAGAGGGTTGCCGTCAAGGATGCCGACGACCACATCTTCGGCCTCGTACTGTTGAACGACTGGAGTGGTGAGTACTTGCAGGATCCGTTTTCACCGTCACACATACTGACACATCACCGTAGCGAGAGACGTGCAGAAGCTGGAGATGATGCCGCTGGGGCCCAACAACTCCAAGAGCTTCCACACAAGCATATCGCCCTGGGTCGTCACGCTCGAGGCATTGGAGCCTTTCGAGGTTCCGCCCCCGCCCAAGGAGACGCCTGCAGCTGCATTCCTCCAGGACCCCAAGGAGAAGTCGAGCTACGACATCTCCCTCAGCGTGGACGTCATAAGGGATGGGGCCTCGACTACGGTGTGCAAGGCACAGCTGGCCTGGATGTACTGGACATTCCGTGACCTCGTCGCACAGCAGACCATCAACGGCTGCAATGTGAACACAGGTGACCTTCTGGCGACGGGAACGGTATCAGGGCTCGAGGATCACGAGCACGGGTGTCTGCTGGAGACAACAATGGGTGGCAAGAAGAGCATCAAGCTCAGCAACGGCCAAGACCTGGTCTGGCTCCAGGACGGCGACGAGGCCAGGCTGACGGGCTTCTGCGGCGACGGTGTGGGCTTTGGAGACGTAACCGGTGTGATCGCACCCGCGATGCCTTTTGGGTCCTGATGGCTGTGGCGGGTTGCAGCAGGGCAGCTGTAGGGTAGACAGGCTGGTGCGCAGGTCCAGTTTTGTGAGTTAGATAGTTCCAGATAATATTCGGATATTCCACAGCATGAGGGCCCTCGAGGCTGCTGCTCGGGTGGGTCTGTGACCCCACTATTTGTTGGTACAAGTACCAATCGACGCGTGAGGCCGTGTTGCCCCCGGCAAGCGGCGCATCGGCGCATTGGAAGGCCACATCTTCTTCAATTGGGACAGCTCCTCCTCCCTCTGAACCTTCCGACAGCTCCCAACACTGCAAACACCGAGGAGCAACGCATTCGCCCTTGTGCACCCCCCCTCTCTTCCCACCTGTCACTGTCTACGGCTTCGACTTCTGTCATGGCTCTTCTCAAGCTCTCGACCCTCGCTCTTCTGGCTCTCCGCGCTGCGGCTGTCTTCGCCGCCGAGGTGGATGTAAGTTGACTCTTTTTGTGTGTTGCACGAGACCCAACGAGGAGTCGCCGGCCCGCCTCGTGCTGTGCTCTGCTCTGCTTTTCTCTGCATGGGACCGTCCGCTGTAGTTTTTTCTGCTTCCGTGAACCTAACAGCCCTGCCCCTTGTAGCCTGAAGATGCGAAGGCCTCTCCCGACACCGCCAAGGAGGTTCCCGACCTGAAGATCGATATCACCACGCACTTCCCCGACTCTAGCCTTGGTGTCAAGCTCGTCAACGGGCATCCCACCAAGGCTGTCATCGAGGTTGCCAACAACGAGGATGAGGCAATCCAGCTCGCCCTCGTCGGCGGAACGCTGTCGACTACTCAGCCCCTGCCTGAGGATGCGCCCCCGATGGCCGGTGTCCTTCGCAACCTGTCTGCCGTCCAGTACAATATCGGGATTCCTGCCGGCGAGACCCAGTCTCTGCCTTTCTCGTTCGTTCTGGATATGCAGCCTCAGGATGTTGTTGTCAACCTCCTGGCCGTCATCGCGAACCCCAAGGGTCAAGTCTTCCAGGTCGAGGCTCACAACGGTCTGGCCAGCATCGTCGAGCCTCCCACCAGCATCTTCGACCCCCAGATGTATGTCCCCCACCAGTCGAGGCCCCACTGTCTTTGTAGAAACGCACGTGGCTAATTGATCCTCAACAGCATCTTCCTGTACATTTTCCTGACCGGCGTTTTCGGTGGCACGCTCTACTTCGTCTACAAGACCTGGATTGAGTCTCTCTTTCCGCAGGCCAAACGCGCTCCTCGTCCCAGCAAGAAGGGCAAGAAGACCGTCGAAGCCGCTGAGCCGCTGTCCGGTCCCGAGTCTCCTGGCGTTACCACTGGCGCTGACAAGGGTTATGACGAGACCTGGATCCCCCAGCACCACGTCCAGCGCCCCGCGACCAAGCGGACCAAGTCCAAGAAGGCTACCGAGTAGGGCTCGTCAGTCACGGCGAAGAAGACCAGATGGGACAGGCATCTGAGGACAAAAAGCCAAACCACAGGTGACCTGTGACAGCTCTTCGCACAAGAAGTCGCTGTCACGCGGGCTCAGCTGGGTTTCTGGGAGATGATTGTCGGGTGACAAATGGTCTGAGAAAGACCACGCATTACTACCGGGACATTGTATAGTATAGCATAAAAGCGTCATCACGCGTGCTTGCGCGGTGTCGCAGCCGTTACTTTTTGAGCACCACACAATGCAATCCTTGTGCAGTGCAGTCGCTGCCCCATGCCTCACATGCATATCTGTACCATCACGAGCGACACACAGTACCACGTCCGCGCCGTGTGTGCCTTCTACGCCTGAACTACGTTTCAACTACTTGGCTTTTTGAGAGAACGCAATCGCAGGTAGCAATCGCCCACGGGTTTACCAACAAAGAGCGGATTGTGCTCAGTGATGCCAGCAGTGCCGTAACTGACACCTTGGTACTGCGTGCAAGCTGTGCTCTACTTGGGTCAAGAGCCAGCCAAGAGAGGATAAGGATCCCTCGCCGCAGCCACCGTGGCGCAGATTCAACCCTTTATGCTGAAGGCATAGCCAAAACGCATTCCATACATATCGCTCAATTCGTCATATTCTCTGCTCATTCATCAAGAGAAATGCGAGCGGCTGGGTGAATGCGAAATGTGGCCGGAGGACGGTCACATAGGTATTGCAGAATGGAGGCGAAGTGATAGATTGGTCGTACCATCACCAAGATATGATGCATCGACTCGGCTCGCCCCCGCTGCGTTACCCCCAACACAGTTTCTCCAGGTAGCAGCAATGCCAACGGTTGACCGGTGTGCCGTCGGAACGATTCGCAGCTGTGTCAGCATCACTTGGCTTCAAGTCAGCAGTTGTCCATCGCATTTCACGCAGGCCGCCATGAGACACCCGAAAGCCAGGCATTTATTTTGTTTCGGTCGGGAAGGTGGTTGATTCGTGGTTTCTCTTGAAATGATTTTTGTTCGCAATTCCAGTGATCCGGGACTCCCTTTTCTCTAGAAACACAAGACCTCGAGGCCCCTCAGATGATGGTGGCGTCGCTCATTATGCGTGAATGAGGCGGGTCTCCCTGTCTGCCCCAAAAGAACTCTTTTCCCGTGCCAAATAGCCGTGGCCATGGCCGTTTTCCGTTCGTGATCGGTCGTCCCAGCTAGATGGTGCGTGCGACCGACTTCCGATTGCCCTGTCCCGCCGTTTCGCCTGTTCTGTTGCTTATCGAAGACGTCTGGCCTCACGCTCGGACTCGAGCAGGCAGAGAATGTCGTTCTCGCGAACTGTGAAGGGCACAAACATCACGTCAGTATTTCCGGGTTTTGTGCTGGCTGTTCCAGGCTGTAAAGATCGGTTCTCCCGGGCTGGGGGTTGTTCGTACCGGGTCCCTTGACGTTTCGGATGATCGATCGGGTCTGGTCGTCCATGAACTCGACGCGAACCTGGGTAACACCACCACGAGATCCTGTCGTCCAGCAAAAGAAGCACATTAGCCATCGTCCGGCAGCTTGCGACTGCTTGTTCTCGCAGCAGGGGTTCAGGGCAGGTGCTGCGTACCGGTACGGCCCAGGACACGGGTGACCTTGACCAGCTTGACGGGCTGCTTCGATGCGTCCATTTTGGTAGATTTGTGAAATTCCTCGTGCTGAGATGAGAAACCGGGATCGAGTTCGGCGGGTGGTGATGTCGAGGGCGTTGACTGACGAGAAGGGCGCGGGGATCAAAGGTGGATATCAAGGCTCGATGCTCGCTGCTGGAGGCACTGGGTAACTTTTTTGGTGCGCTCCGGTCGTGCTTTCCCTCGGCGAAAAGTTTTCGCTCCTGCCGGGCTGCTAGTATCGAAGTTGGTTGGTTGGCGGGTCCTGGCGCCTTGTTGAAAAGTGGGGCCCAGGCCCAGTCATGGTTGAGGCGAGTGACCAGTTCCGTCACGGTAGCTCCCCCAAATCCGATGTACCTGGGCGGGCCTGGGGACCTAGACGAGGCATTGCACATGTGGTCTTGTATCAACCTGGGTACACACCTCCAAGTCACATATCTCGCCCCAAGCCACCCGACAAAAGTATTGTATTTGTACCTGTTTTGCACATACCGCGTGAAGTGAACCGTGCTACATGACTGCCCGATTGTTCCAAGTTTATGGGAACCACCCAGTAGGCGATCACCCATTGTCTTGGACACCTGGATCAATCTGAGCGTTCAATCTAGCAGAGCTGTCTTCCCAAGTTTGAATGTCGATTCCACTTCCAATTGCCCAGGCCAGGAGGTCTGACTGGGTCCTCCACCACACCTGCGAACTCGTTCAGTTGAGGACCGCGAAAGGACAGGGGTGCTTCAGTCTCAATGTTAATGGCAGACCTGGAGCATCATCGGCTCAGCACCACTGACCAACAAAAGTTTGAGGAAGCTGGGCCTCTCTGAATGTACCGATGAGTATCACCCTGGTTCCTCCTTTGCTGGACGGATACAGACGCCCATCTCGCCGTTCGCACCCATCAGCATCAGCCTCTGACCTTCTGGGATTCTTTCAGGTCAGTCGTCTCCCTGGAGCACATCAATACTTTTCAATTCTTCTCATTGAGGACCTTGAGATATGTAGCGTGCCATAATTCCCACTGAGAATATGTCGATCAAGGCAGTGTTAGGTTGGATAGGGCCGATCCGGCTCTCAGGCACTGGTTCGAAACTCAGACACAGCACTACCCGGGCCAAGGCCGCGAGGCAATCAAAGTTGTTCTGGATGTGGATGAAGGCGAACGTGAACGCGCCAGAGGAGAGCTCATCGCATTAGGTGCTTGAAAAAAAAAGCGGCGACGGCGCGGGAGGTGCTTGATCACCCGTTGGGTCACCGTCATCCGTACCTAGGTACCTGCGTTATGAGGAACAGGCGGGGAGCAGGCGGCCGCCCTGAGCTCACCGTTTGAAAAGCTGAAGTATCGCTGCTCAAGTGCTCCGTAAATTTACCAGACCAATGATCCGCTCGTCGCCTTCATTTGTTGACAAAAGAGATGGGAAATACAGTAATCCCTCGGTCAGAACACTTGAGGATGCTTTTTGATATGGTTCTTGAAGAACGAAACACATGGCACCATCAGCGGGATCACTATCATAACTTCTGGGCATTGTCATGACGAATGTTAACCTCTATGCCAATGGGCCATTTGTGGTGGCAGTCGAGGCGGCCCACAAGCAAACATTGAATCCGACAATAAGACGCAGCAAGTCTGATGCGCGATCTGGTCTTGCTGAAAATCACATCTCATATCATTACCGGTAGGTACTGCCTTGCTCATCAATATCAAGGAACCCGCATGAGTCCGAGCCCAACCAAAGGTGACAGCTCACAGAGCATCAATGACTGTGAGGGGTGAACCACCGGCACTGTGCAGCTGAAGGAGACACATCAAGATGGCCCTCAAAGCTTATTCTCAACTGATAGGTACCGACCGTCGTATCTGGTATAACTGAAGGGATTGTATAAGCACATGATTCTGGAGTGTAATCTCATTCTGTCATCGGCTGGTTCTCAGGTCGCCCGTCATGTGTCATGTTTCGTGGTGCTGCTCACATTTGCTGTGTTCGATCCGGTTCTTCTTGCTCGATGTGCCCTTGTACATCGGCAGGACTATTTTCCCACGAAGGATGCAAGTTTATGTCAGCACTGGTCGGCTCCCAGTGACAATTTCCACACGAAACCCTGCTGCAATGGAATTCAAGCCAGTCCGGAGATTGAGGATCGGTGTGAGCAGCACTACGACGGTATTTCGCGCTCCAGGTGACCTCGGCTCGAGCGCAAAAGGTTGAGTTTTGCAAGCTCTTATTTGTTAGCAATTACCGCCTGACTCCGTGGGTTTCGATTGGACTAGACCGTATTGCGGAATTGCCGCTTATATTCCTACGGCTGACCATGTCGCTGGGAAGGATTCTCTTAGCCCGCCCGCGAACCCACTTTCTCCCGCACTTTTCAAGCCCCAACACGGGAGTTCTTGACATCTCCAGTGCGTGCAATCTTACTGACCACAAATGACCTGCAGCTGGGAACTCAGAAGTGAACACATGCGGTTTGAAGAGCAGCATGCTTCGGGCGCACAATGCGGGTGCTTCGGAGCGGACGCGTCAGTCAGAGCAGGAAAAGGGATTCATAGCAAAAATCAGGTCGCATATGTGGCCGCTCACACGTTATACAGTTGCTGTGCCCATTTGTGGATTATTAAACTGGAGCCTAAGTAGTGTACAAAAGGACCACCGTGCATCAGGGATGCGGTGTGTTAGGATCATCGTAACAACCGGACAGTACGTCTTCTGACCCCTTTCAGTCAGGCCTACTGCATGCCGAGACAGGTTTTTGCCCCCACTGGCCAGTAAGATCTCACCTGCGCCGACCAACTACTTTACTTGCCTCCAGAGTGCCTCGATCGGGATCTGTAAGTATCTCTGTTGGCTCATGTTGTTGTTGGCTTTGATGAGCTGGCCGAGTAGTCTTGTGGGCCTGTGGTACGCGACAGACTTTTTATTATTTCTGTTGCCTTCGAAGCTCATGAGCATGCATCTTCTTAGCAACAGAGATATCTAAAGTGTGCGTATTCCCCCTCTCTTGTGTGACAGAGTCGGTGCTCTTTCTCTCGACGAGGTCCCTCTCTGTTAACGCACGACAGCGAACTCTTAAGAAAGTCTGCCAGCGGGCGATCATCTCACCATCCTCACCTCCGGGGACGGACCTTGGGAGTAATAGCCGAACTGTTAACAACCTCGCAATGGCTCCTAAATACGGCCTTGTCCACGGTGCGTCCATGTCTTTATGGAAAGATGAAAGTCATTTACCTTGCTGTTACATTCTAAGACAAACATGAAACAGGCGTCGTCCCAAACGGCAACGGAGGATACTTTCCCTCGAACTGTGGACAGAGCTTTCCGACAGCTACACCGACAGCCACACCGACAGATTCTCGTATCGGGTCTCAGGAGGCACTGAGACTATTTGAGATCGAATTAGCAAAGTTGAAGCAAATGGGGAAACCAGAACAAAGCACCAATAATTTGTCACAAGTAAGATTCTTTCGAGTCGAACTTTGGTCGTGACCAATCTCTGACCATGGCCAGTCTGGAAAATCTCAAAATCAGGGGCAGAGTTATGCTCAGAAATGATACAAGAAGGACACTTGTTGCGATGAATATAACAAATCATGAAATGCGGCCGATGCGAGACTGGAAAGGCGTTAGGACCACGCAGCACTGACGCGGGGCGAGGTTACCCGCAGTAGCCGACATTCTTCGGCTATTTCATGTCAATTACCTTTTACTTTGATATGCGTATGTCACCACAGAGGACGCGGCCGTTGTCACCTACAAGTTGCTGTGGATACAAGTGTCGTTGGGTTGTGGAAACGGAGATCACAAGGTCCCATGTACAAATTGATACTAAAATTATCTGCCGAAGTGGTTGCACATGGTACAAGACTGTACATAGGAATATCAAAAGTAATGCGGCAAGTCGCCTGGGCATTCTCAAGTAGGCTAGCTGCCATCTCAAGGCAGACACGGTCTATCGCCTGAACGTGAGACCCACCGAAAATACCAGGATATACTGCCACATAGGTGATGCCTGGAAGCATTGCTTGCAGTGGTGATAAGTAGGTCTCTTGATTAAGTTCCCATGGTGTGTTGAATTGCTACATCGCGAGACTCCTTGTTCAAAACAGGGTGATGCTGCATCTTCTGATTGCCTAGGTAGCACATTCTCGAGTTCTATGGCATCACGTGAAAAGGTGCCTATTGACCATCTCACCGTCAAACAAGAACATGTTTGAATCCGAAGAATGTATTTAAAGAGATCTTACATTTGTTTACAGATGAGACTTATCTCGTATCTTGATAGATAACACTTGAGAATCTTTAACCTGAGCTGCCCAGGTGCAGTGCTCCTCAGCAAACGTTGACCAATTGATAGCATATTGACAAGTGCTTAAATCCCGCACCTCTGTAAAAGTTTCTCCAGATGACAGTCTCACTATGCCAATTTCAATAAGTGTGATATTTACTGTATCGGGAAAACATTACATATGTGTTCTACCCTTCCGCAACTTGTGATATTCTCATCGCACATTTCGTGTTGTGCTGTTTTACAATATCACGAAACTGACCAGAGTATTTGTCAATAAGATTTATAATACTCCTTTCGAGGATGTGAGAGAACATGAGAGACATGGACGGCATGATTAGAACACGGAAGCTTCATATTTCTCAACACCAAGGTCGCCAGCTTGAATCGGCGGACGAAGCTCAGTACACTCTACAATTGCTTTTCTTGCTAATGAACTTACGTTGAGGAGATAAACAGCGTGGTCTGCTGTGGATGCATAGCTTTCAGATGAAATGCAATATTTTGGTCAGATGTCGGGGGTGCGGCACTACTAGAACCTGGGTAGTACTGCCTTCCAAGGTTCTGTCGAACAATAGGAAACGCATGCTTCGGGAACAGCTACAGAAGGGACCAAAGCATGCAAGGGTGTCAAAATGCTGATATTAAGAGTTGTCCATGAAATAGGGTATAATTTCCCCCGAAGTAGGCCATGACCCTAGTGAAACGTAAGTAGTACACAAAAGATGCTCTCCATCTGAGCCCCAAAGTTCCATCATCAATCAAGGCCGGAAACCTTCATTGCACTGGCCACGTTGATTGCATTTTAGTATAAGATGAAATCTGCAAATATCTCGGGCTGCTCAAGGGACACTTACGCATAGACTGACTGCGTCACCCCCACAGGTCTCGGAACCCGTATCAGCCGTGCAGAGATACGAGACACCGCTTGTTGGATCGTCGTAAACCTCGATATTCTTCGTGCCCAGGGCACATAAGAAGTACTGCGAATCACAAGCGCCAATGGCGGTGTTGACTTGAAGGCTCTGGAGAGTCTTGCAGCTACCGTCGTAGATGTTATCTAAAGACTCGTCAGTGATGCGGATTGGTGGGAAAACCCCGGTGCCCTGGCAAACGCGCAACGGGATGCCCCCGGCCCTAGCCGGGGGCCCGGGATCTCAGAAACTGGCAAGGTTGAATTTTTGAAAGAATGTGGGGACGCCTTACATTGTGTAGAACCAGTTCCAAGGTCCTTTGCGGTGCCGATGGCGATGGCGGAGCCGGTGCAGACTGCGTGGGCGATGTCGAAACCGCCCAGCATGGCAATGGAAGCGAGAGAAAATGTGGATGATCTCATGTTGGCTGGTTGTTGACAGACACGCTTGATTGGGTCTCCGGCAGAGTGCTCGTGGAGAGTGGACAGAGTGATTTCTATCGTCCCAATGTCGATGACAGGCTCGACTTTATACTTTTGAATTCTGTCTAATTGGCCGCGTATATGCTGAGAAGGCTTGGTCTCGATGCTCCACCTTCTGGCTACTACCTTAGGGTACCCTCAGGGCTGATACAATCGCCTTTCCTTTTTCAGCAAGTGATCTCGTATAAGATCGTCGTCTGCTCAGGAAGAAGGTTGCTGTGCTCAAGCCGTCGTGGTTCCTGCATGTCCAATTTAAGCCACAGCATTAATAGATCAGGTCCGATTGGGCTACAACTGGGTAGCGAGTAAGCACGGTGCCCCTTTCCGCTGGTTAGCGGCTAGAAAGCGGCTAAGACGGCAAGCGAAATGCTTGTTTCCCGCCACAAAAAGCTTGTCTCCTCCCGAGTAGCCTGGGGGTTGAGACATAGCTGCATGTCCATGCTGAACCGCAGCCGCGGACTGAGCAGATGGCGTCGTCCGAGCTGCTTGGAAAAAGGAGAAGGCACGAGTTCCTGAACAGTCCTCTGGACCGGCACGACGTAGCTCCACGCCCGAGTTGAAGAAAATATCTGTTCGCCGCCCGTTGGTACCACATTAATAGCTCCGGGAATACGGGCCAGACGATGCACGGGGAACCATCGGTCGGGAAGTCCCTGTTCCTGGATCTCAATGCGCCGGCATATGACCGTGCCCCATTCGGCCCATCTCATGCCTACAATCCATGTGGTCGGCCTGTGCGATAAGCCCACACACCTCGAACCCCGATCGGCCAGTTGATGCCACTTGGACCTGACCGGGACCACATGTATATTCCGTTTACTCCGAAAGCCACAACGAGAAGAGAAGTAAGACAGTCAATCTGATCCATTAAAAAGCTACCCATCTCTTTTTATGCATCAGGCCACAGCGACACACGTATGCAGTTTTGACACTTCACACTTATGAGACCAAACATGCCAATCTAAATGCCTGGCCACTGCCTCTAAGGCATAAAGTTCTTCCAGCCACTACGTCCTTCGAATGTTTCTATGGGTGCCTGAATTGCAACTATTGAGGTCAAAAGTGTCTGTGTGGCACCAGGTCGGTAGTTCATCCGATCTCGTGCACAAGCCAAGAATTGATCCACTCACACATGAGGCCATGTACATTTATATATATATATATATCTACTAAACAACCTTAGAATAGAAGAAAGAGAATCAATTCTGGTATTCATTGAAACAATCCCCATGAATTCTATTCCTTCTGAGGGCTATGGATCAAAGAAGCTTTGGGGAAAAGGGGTCCTTTTCTACGGTGGCAATGCAGCAGTACAAGTCAGGGGTTGAAGACGGCAGACATGTAAAGCTCCCGAGGTCAGCTGACAACAAGCTTGACAAGACTGAAGACTCTCCCGCACCAGCAATTCCATCTTTATGCCCTTGGATTTTCCACATGACCCACTTCTTTAGAGGCTCCTTGCTTGAGTGAGTTTTCACTAACTTTTACTTGGATGTCTCGCTTGAGGCACTCCCTCAGGTCGTTGAACAGGTCCTGATCTGGTCCCCCCCATGCAGCTGAAGCCAAGTGTCATGTGCATAATTGAAAGGCAAGATTTTCCTGTCCGCACAGAGCACAAGTATCCACATGGAGTCTCTGTGTGTTTGGCCTATCTTTTCAGCATTTCCCTCTCCTCCACACACCTCAGAGTTCCAAACTTGTCAATTTACCAAGCTGCCCAGTGGTTCTCAGTAAGCCTGCACAATATTAAATTTGCATGAATGTGAGTAGTCAGGCTCACCTTGAACCTATTCTATCTACAATAAGTATAAAGAGATAATCTAGACTGCCTAGGTATATTATGTGCTCAGTTCAAGTAATCGACAATCACCTGGGTAGCATCATATGCACCATCTTATCACAACCACGGTGTTTTCTTCCACTCACAGCTAAAATGTAAGAATGAAATATGATTGACATTGGAACAAAACTTAGGGCACCAGTCTCTGACACTGAGAGCAGTAGTCTTGTACTATATATGCATACCCGAAAATGAGGCCAAAGGTCCATATCGCTCCATGAACAAAGAGCTCACTGGTCCTACCTGGTTGCAACAAAATCTGTCACGAGAACAATCAACCAAGATAAGGCAGCCAGTCGTAGCGCTCCATTCTGTCAGGCAATTGTCAATGCTGTGAATGACTTCAAATCCCCAAGGGAAAAGATAACCTTGTTAGAAAATGAACATGAGACACCTGCTATCTCACTGAGGTGCTGCGACTTGCTGATATGGTAGCTGGAGGGCAAGAACTGGGTCTTGCGGGTTAAGAACGGCACTGTCATGATTAACTGGTACATTGGGTATGATCAAAGGACTTGAGATCTTAGTCTCCTTGGTTAGTAATTTTGTGCTCTTGCCTTTAAGAAAGACTAAGTAGGAAAGAAGAAAAGACCTTTGCTCATAATGTGCCAGTTTAGGGGAGTGTTCCTTCTGGGGGTGTTTGACTCAGTATTAAGTCCATGTTCCGTCAAGCCTTTGAAGCAAGACCATTGCGTACCTAACTACCAGGTACCTTGGTATCTGCGTACCTAGACAAGAAACCTGTGCGGAGCACAGAAAGAAAAGAAAGTTGAGTGCTGGAAGAGGCAACCCCCACTACCCAGGTATCTTTGGCGCTAGACGTGCTTCCAACGAGCTCCTTGACACATTGGTCTGCTCAAGGACATCCTTCCTTAAAAAACATCAAACAAGGACACTACGAGGCACTGACGACTAGAAACCATCTCCACCAACAAAGGAGGCTGAAAGAGTTGCCATGATGGTGAGACCATCAATCCTAGTCATGATGAGACTTTTTGCATTGTTGAGCATCTTGGTCGGTGCCATCGTGCACGCGATCCCCACAGGTCAGCAAGTTGCTTTGAAACTTGCGTACAAAGCCTTGTAGCATACTGACCAACAATGTTCACTCTAGATCGGGCACAACAGATTCAAGCTATGGACACAGCTACATCTGCCCCTTCTCTGGATGGAGCTTCCAGGAAGCAGACCTCTGAGAGCCAGAATATTGCACATACAATAACCGTCACGGCCGACGCGACCACCACAATCCTGGATGGAGTGTCACCCACCTTCTCAGCCACCTCTGCTTCACCATGGGCACAGCCTTTCCAGCCAACCACCTACGTGGACACTATCTGGGTTACACCACCGCCTGTCTTCAGCACAACGTTTGTGACCATCACAACTGATCTAAGCCTGTCATCTGACGCTGGATCATCAGATACACAGACTTTGTCCTCGTCAATCTCTACATTGGAGTCATCGCAGCATGGACTTTCAGAGACATCGTCTGCAAGTTCATCGCCGAAAAGCAAAACGTCTTCTTCCCCAAGCATATCTGTTTCACAGAGTGCCCATGAAACAGATCAGCCTAGTGCCACAGCCTCCTCTGAAGCCAGTTCGTCCGATCACTCATCAAGTGCTTTGGTGACATCTACCTCGAGCTTGAGCACGAGCAGGGGCGAGGGTTCATCCTTGTCGGAGACACAGACTGAGAATCCTTTCTCAACCTCTCTTTCTCCCGCACCAACTTCCGGGTCAAGTCAACAAGAGCCTCCTCAAATCACGACTATCCAGTCCACTTGGGGTTCATCTTCTTCCGTCCTGAGCAATAGCCCCTCCACCTGGGATACAGGCACTATACCGGGTTTGTCATCAACGGCAGAGACATCAGCAGGTCAGCAGACACCGACAACTCAGCCTTTAACATCACAGTCCTCCATTACAACAGACAGCAGCTTGACTACGGCTTCATCAGTTACTCTGGGATCAAGCCAGAGCAGTGAAAGCGGTAGCATGACAATCGTCAGCACCTCCAACAGTCCTGTTCCCACAGAAGACATTAGCTTCAAGGGGTTTCCCTTGTCAAATATCACCCTCACTATTGATGGGATAGATTACCATCCGCCACTTCCCGGCCAGGACCCTTTGGTAATAATATTGAGCGATTCTACAACAGCCACGATAACCTCATCGGCCATCAGCCGAAATGGCGCATCTCTTGCTATTCCAAGCTACCAAGAGCTCAGCCAGAACGGTGGCTCCTCAAGCCAGCAGCTGTCTTCATGGTCCGTCCAGTTTGGTGCACGACATTTCCAACCTCCGACGTGCCTTCTCAGCATACTCGGGTGTTTCCTGAAAGCCCAGGCGGATTTCATGAGCGTTGCAGGTTCAATCGGGAATACTTTCGTCTCGATTGCTGCCAAGATGATGCAGGCCGGTATTGTAGATGCTGCCACCGCCGCTGGCTATGCTTCCGAGGCCAGCAGCTACAGTGTCACCGCAAACTCTCTCCTGGATGGCTTAAGCAATGCTTTGTCCAGCCTTGAGGGGGCAGCAGAGGCGCTGGATGGTGCTATGCAGGCAGTCAATGAGAATTTGGCATCATTCACCTCAATTGAGTTGGAAGAGCTGACAGAGGCTGGCCGTATTTTCAGCTCCTATCCCGAGGTCTCATTGGCGAAGGGTATGTTCAGCAATCTCGCGAATATAATGAAAACTGCCTGGGCAGACTCACCTGATGTCATTCAAAGCCTGTGGAGTCTGTGCCAGGCCCAATGGTTACCATTAACTGCAGGTGGAGCATTGGTAACAAGTGTCTGGGTCCTCAACGGAATTGGCCAGGGGGAGGAGACCGTGGAAGAACCAGACGAGGATCGAGTACATTTCATTCTACTTGAGCAGGGCTTTCCCATCCCCATCTTCCACCTTTGGACGTTTACACTAGATGAAGACAAGGGAACAAAGACCGCTGTTGATGCCTCTGTCAACGACGATTTGACACAGAGGGGGCTTGAGCCTGCGTATGGCCCAGGTTATACGACGAGGATCACAATACCGAAGGCAACGATCGTCCGGGCGTTACCATTCGTGCGCATAGTGTACATGCACCCGACCTTTGACCAGAAGAGGAGATGGGGCACTATGTCTGATCCCGAGGGAAGCGAGGGAGGCTGGGGAAGCGACGAAAGCAAGGCCAGTCGAAATCGCTCCTTTGGAAGGGGCTTTGCTGCCGTTCGAAAGCGCGAGCTTCAGCAGAGTCAAGCACAGAGAAACCTGGCAGCATTTTCCCATTACAAGGGCGTTGACGACCAGTTCACGTACACAAGGGACTCTTCTGGGGGCGAAGGCGTCACAATATTTATCACGGATTCCGGAGGTTCCATTGATGGGCCCTTTTGGCAAGTAAGTCAGAAAGCGTGGAGTTGCCGTGAGACCCATACTGACGAGGTAGAACAGAGCGAGATGCACAATCCTGAGTGGTATGTGGTCCCGAATGAACTGACTTTGCCGAATGTGCCGGAGCAATACCGCGCCCCTGCAGACATGACCGACTGGACCGGTCACGGAACCTGTATGGCATGCCTAGCTGGCGGGGATACGTACAGTCTCGCACCCAAGTCCGACCTGTATCTCCTCAAGCTTACAAACGCTTGGCTCGACGACAGTCATGTCATATTAGGGGTTGATGCTACTTGGGTAAGTAGCTTCTGGATACAGTCTTTACTCGTTCAAGCACAAACATGACCCAATTTCAGCCTATAAAACAAAGCCCCAGCTTTTAGGACAGTCCATGGCTGTGTTGTGTCTCGCTCTCTGCTTTATTCCTATGAAGTCACTTCTTCGGTTCTTTTTCTTTCTTTCTTTCTTTCTTTCTTTTTTCTTTTACTCCAGCTGACTCCCAATACTGCAGATACCGGATCTGGGGACTCCCGATGCGCTACACGACGGTTACTTTCATATTGTGCAGACAGTCAAGGATCGAGGGTTACATGGAAGAGCTGTGATAAGCAATTCAAATGGTGAGTTAAGTATCAGAATGGCCAGTCTATTGTCATGAAGCGTTTGAGTTAATACGGGATCTGTCAGGCTACCATTTCTCTCGTTACATCAACGATAGGTCGACGTGGGAGTCTTTCGCACGCGACAGGTACCCTCCACTGGCAGAAGATGAAGTGGAAGAGATGATGAAGGACTTGTCTGACTTCCTCCAAGCCGTGATAGCCGTTCACGACGATATCGAAAAGGCAGCCAGGTCTAATGGCATCATCTGGGTCCAATCAGTAGGGAACCAAGGCGCTTACCCTCCTGGGCCTGTTGACCCGAGAATAGTCCCAGGCGTCATTTCGGGAACCGGAGATGCGGTTCCGAGGTTCGGAAGTACGAGCGACAGCGAGATGATCACGGTCTCGGGAGCCCTCGAAGACGGAACGCTCTGGCCGGGAGCGTGTCCCAGGGGAGTCCATGTGGGAGATGCATTCATACAGGATGACAACGACCCCAGACTACCGGCAGGCACAAGCCTAGGTTGGATCGATGTTTATGCGCCTGCATATGAGATACCTTCATGTTCGCTCCAAGATGGGGTGATGACGATGATGGAGCAACAGACCAGTGGTGCTACGGCACAGGTTGTAAGTTCCAGCTATTATCCCTACCCTATCGCCCTTTGGCGCGACCTCTCTCAACTGATATGGGGAATTCGACCTCGTGCTCTGAAAGCCAGCGACCACATCATCTTGAACAGTCATAACATTAACACATGTGGTGAAATAGGCTGGCTTGACCGCATACTTTCTAGGGCTGCCGGACAATGCAGAGAGGTTCGCCTGGAGTGATGCAAGAAACCAACATGTGCCCTGGGGAGTGCGGATGAAGCAGTACATGACAGCCCTCTCCTACCAGTGGACAGATGGGCCCGCTGGGGTAATCCAAGCACAATGGTTGGGGAGACTGCCTTTCAACCTCCCCAGCATTGTGAATATGGCCTATAACGGCGCACATGGGCCTATGAATACTTGTCCAATGCCGCCAATCAAAGCTCAAGACGAGGGAACAATGAGATTAGATGCGGAGCCATGCTTCCCTCCTGCAAATACGAGTCAAGTTACCAGCTGGGATTCGACTTGGACTCCGAGCTCAACTCGATCGACCGATCCTTCCTTGTCAGAATGGACCACCATGACAACACTTTGGCACATCAGTTCCATCACCGCAATTTCAAGTTCTGAAGAAGTCACGCAGTCTATGTCTCCGTCCCAATCCACCACGCAGACTTCGTTCGCGCTGACTCTCACCACCTCCCTCCCTATAACACGCACAGCATCATTCACCTTGACAGTTTGGCAAGGTACCGGCCCTCCAAGCAGTTCCGTATTATCCGAAACGTTGACTAGCACTTTGGTTGCCACGAGCGAGCCTGGGTCCAGCTCCACGATGGCCCCTCAGTCGTCCTTCCCAAGCAAGACCGAAACAACAGAAAGTTCAACAGCAGAGCCATCTCCCGATCCGGAGACGACTACGGGACCAGTTTACACGACAACAATAGGCTCTGAATGCTGTCCGTACTACCCGAGGTGCTGTCTGAACCCTCACGGTGATGGATGCGGCACCTTTGCGGCACCAACTTTTTGTAAGTAGCTTCTGGATACAATCTTTACCCCTTTTGCCCCTTCAAGAATAGACATACCCTATTCTTACACTATATAACAAAGAATTCAGGGGCTACAGGGCCACCTTATAGCCTACTCTTTACTATATTAATATAAAGCCGATTCTCTGGTTCTTGATGGCTAACTCTCAATGCTGCAGGTACCGTGGAGCCGTGGGACATGCCGCCTTGGTGAGAGCACACAAAGCGCAGCACATGTTGCTTGTGAAAGACGATTGATACGAGGAAAATGTGGTCCCTTCAAATGTTTGTCAACCACTTTGCTGCTGAAGTACATACTTGTTTGGTTTTCGGCCATAGAGCTGTGTGCCGATGAAAAGAATGAAACGCACCGTCAACGAAAATGTCCTAGCACAACGTGGCCATGCTGTCGTGCATAAAATCGTTAGACATCCTACTGGCTGCCGCGTGGGCTGCTTCTCTTGAACAAGAGCCAGTGATTAGCAGCCCCAGCACAGCACCGTATATGTGCGATAAACTCGTCGCGCGTGTTATATGCGCCACCCATACAAGCTCGACACACAAGGCTCTCCTGAATCTCTTGGGTCTTGGGGTCCAGGTAGGGGAGCATCGTAACCGTTGCGAACGAGAGGTGATAACTGTGCCTGGAGAGGGGCAGGCGGCGACCCCAGCTTTGTTGCAATTGGTTGGCGTGCTCAGCTGCTACAACGTACCGCCTCCTCCCGATCTGCAAAGCCCGAAGTCAGACATCAGATTACAGAACATGAGGCATCATACGAACGGGTCCTTAGGCACGCTGCTGCCAGGAAACAATGCTTGCCACGTGCAGCGGGCTGAATCAAGCCTCGAGGCCAGCAGCGAGACAGCCTGTTTGTGCAGAAGACTTGTGCGTACGCAGAGATGATTAACAGGTTCCGGGTGCTGCTTACTGCTTTATGGCTCCAGCCATAAGAATTGGGTATTGTGCGCAAGACTGGAAAGTCTCTCTTGACGACTTTTGCTGAGGGGCATCCAGGGAGACCATGAGTCAGGTCAATCAGATACGAAGGCATCAAGCAGCCGCGTGTGAAACACTTCATACAGCAGCGCTGGACGGTGGGGATGCTCAGGAGGCAAGCAGACCGCCGACAAAAGCTGCAGGTGCGTGTTGTCAGGGTCGAGTACAGCGAGCGCACTTCCACGTGGGGAGCGACCTGGGTGTTGAGGTAAAGCCATAGGCAGCCGGCGGCGTGCTTTCCAACCAGGCGGAACTCCCTGATGCTGGCGATTGCCTCGCGAGCATATCGGCTTGAGTGGCTGAGGCGAAATGCTGAGGCGATGTCGAGGCCCATGCAGACCATTTCCATGAGTTCCAGGGGCAGCAGGCCGAGCAAGCCCGGTCTCAAGACCGGCGCGGAGGAGGTGAGGGGTTGGAAGACAGTCGTGGGGATATCACCGGGTGGTGGCCGAGCAAAGGCCTGATTGACCTTGAGCGGTCGTGAGAGGACGCGGGAGGCCTCATCAAGCTCATCAGCCGATATCCCGTTGACACTCATACTGGACAGGAGACGGCAGCGGCGGATTGTCTTCGATTCGAGGACTATGAAGCAGGAGAGGATGCCAGCCGAAGAGACAGGGCGCGATATATACTATTGTACTCTGTAGGGAGAAGCGCAAGCCTGTCCTTAGATCTCCAACATCTCACACGACCTCGGAAGTATGTAAGCCAGTGCCCAAGCTACTTTAGTTAGGCAGTACCTTAGGTAGGCCAGTATCAACCGACTTAGACATACATACAGCAAAGCGGATGGTGAACAGGGAGGGGTCTGTGTGCGGGCCGGGGCCGGTACTTAGCAGTACCCATTTTCAGGGTCCAGGTACCTATCGTGCCCAAGCTGCCCTACCCCACAGCTCGCAGGGGTGAGCTCAGAAGCAAACGGGCTTACCTAACGCGAGTGCAACGCTCTCCTGTTATGCCCCTGGCTCCTGGAGCTCGACGCGTCGCGTAGTTGGAGCTTCTTACAAGGTTCAGGTTGCAGAAGCATACCTCTTCGCCTCTCTTCTTTTTCCTCCACCCGTCGCCGTAAGTGCCCTCTCTCTCTCTCCCCCCTCTTCAATTCTGAAAAATCCATCGAGTGACTAACAGTTTGTTTCTAAGCAATTGACTACAAACCCGCCACATCGAGCGGCTTACCCCCAAACTCCACTCTTCCCCTTTCCCCGTCCGCACTTCCACTTCTGAATCCGCCGACCGTCTTCGACCGTGACAAGAGACCCCTGAAAACCCTGGACATGGCGCCAACAAAGACCGCAGCCAAGGGTCGCGGCCGCCCGAGAAGGAGTGATGCTGGCGCCGAGTCCCCTCCCGTAGCAGCCGCTGCCGACGAGACCCCTAAGCGCCGTGGTCGCCCTAAGGCGTCCGAGTCTGGCGTCTCTGGTGCAAAGGTCAAGAAGCCCTCAACTTACGTACCCACCGGACGGCCCCGCGGTCGCCCTCCAGGATCGGGCAAGCCGAAGGCTCCCTACGTCCCTACCGGGCGTCCCCGCGGCAGACCCCCAGGGTCGGGCAAGAAGGCGCCCGCTGCAAAGAAGGCCACCGCCGCCGCGACCAAGAAGGGCAGCACCGTCGCTCGCGGCGGTCCCAAGGGCCGCAAGTCAGACGCGGCCAAGGCCGAGGAGGCTGACGAGGAGGAGGAGCTTGGCGAGGAGGATGCGGACATGAAGAGCGACGCCGAGGAGGAGAAGGCTGGCGACGATGAGCAAGCCTCCGATGAGGACGGCGGTGAGTGAAGGGAAGATGGCAAGTCTTGGATACCAAACCCTTCCCTTGCTTCCTCACCAACTGCCTCATTCTACAAGAGTCATATTCTAACATTGACGGGACACCGCAGATGGGCGCGGACACCTAGATCAAGGATCTGGGCCTCTTGTTGAGGTATAACCTCCACCCACTTCTCAAACCTGTTTGGTCGTCTTCTCAACGCGATTTCATAGGACACCACGACGAGTAACCGCGGGTTCTTTAAAATGGTCGGCCGTAAACTCGGACTCCAGTGATCATTGGCGGAAGAATTGGCACTCGGGAGTCGGGCGACCGCTGGTTGGTTTTTTTTTTGGGGGGGGGGGGACGGGCTCGCCTATCTGACTAGTAATGAATTTCTTTGGGCTGGGATCTTGTTGTCGGCTGACGAGGTCGGTTGACGATCTGCAAAGGTCTGGTCGTGCCAGGTGAAGCGCACCAAACGCAAGGGTTTCAGTGTTGTTCTCTGCGATTGTAAATTGATTATGACGGCGTTTCTTGTTTTTCATAAGGGCGGCTGTACAACAAACAGGGGAGGGGTATCACTTTCCAGTCAATGCTCTTCACCATGTCCTGACACCAGTATCGAACACCATACTTGTGCATACTGTGACCCGACCCGGCCAAATACGAGGAAGTAGCAACGGTCATTCCCTCACCCACTCCCCGAACTCCTCTTGGAGGTGCTTCTTGAGCTCCTGGAACTTGTTGCCAAAATCGCGCCCGCAGCGCCAGCAGTGCATGGGCTTCTCGTGCCAACCAGCCTGGTCCCGCCGCGGATCGTCCGCCGCCAAAGGAAAATCCTCCAGCGGCACGAAGAAGTCGGTGGTGAAGGAGTTGTAGTGCTTCCTAACCTTGAGCCTGCCCGAGTACATGTCGCGGCTGATTACGTGCACGTGCAGATGGTTCATGCTCGGACGGGCGTGTACGCCGACCTTGACCTCCGCCATCCAGTCCCTGCCCTGTGGGAGGACCACGCTGCCCTCTGCGTCCGTCTCGGGCTCGACCTCACCGTCCAGGACCGCCCGCCGGGGGGCATCGGCCGCGCTGTGCTCGCCGACCAGCCGCTGGAGCTCCCTGGCAACGAGGTCCTTTAGCTTTGCCGCCTCGGCCCGCGTCGAGGCGAGGAAGTCGGCGTCTTCGAACGCGTCGAAGGGGTGGACCAGGGTCTTGTCTGGGGACCGAGGGAGGAGGAGGCAGTGCACCGTCGCTTTAGGGTACAGGTCGCGGATGGCTACAAAGGCTGGGTTCGCGAAGACGACGCTGCTCGAGGGCAGGGAGTCGGCCTTTGCGATGTAGTAGCCTAGACCGTCTCGACCGGCGAAGGAACTGTTCTTGGCCGTTGGGTTGACGGGCTTGCCGGGCTTGCTCTCAGGTCCTGGCTTGGGTTTCGGCGCCATAAGCTCTGAGACTAGAACAGACGGCGGGCTCCGAGGTCAGTTAGCTGGTCGTGAAAAAGGTCGTGGACAGGTCTCGGACGATGAGCCTACAAGCATTGCGGACCTTGGCAGAATCGCTACCGTCCGATGCCGGCCCTGCGCCTTGGATCTCATCTCGAGTGATGGCATCCTCAGGGTTGGCTGGAGAGGCCTCTTCGCCGACAGGTGGTCGTTTCTTGTTTCGAGACTCAGGAGACGCCGACGGATGCCTCTTGGGCCGATGGTCCGAAGTCTCGGATCCCATCATGAATCTGATCTTACTTTGAGTCGCAGGATGTGGCCTCAGTTGGTCTCGAGCGACGGGAACGTCAGAGCAGACCCGAGGGTGAAAGACAGAGCTTCACTTTCTCCCCCCCCCCCGATTTCAGAACCCCACGTCCTACTGCGTCCCACGTCGCGTCACGGAACGTCATTTGAAGCCACGACCACCACTAGCTCAGACTAATCTGTGACCGAGGCTCACAGACATGTTTGTACATGGCTGTACTTAGACACACCTTTTGAAGTTCAACAAGTCTTCCTGGCTTATCCACCTGGAAACCGAAAATGGAAGGTCAGGAGCGTGAAGCAAGCGTACTTCACTGGGAACCTCCTGCAGGCCGCCCCGGGAACTTATTTCTGCCCACACAACTGGTGACCTAGGGAGCCGTCGTAGGAGCAAGAGCAGCTGCAGTGCTCCATTCCAGCAGACTGGTGTGGCGAGCCGACCGATGAACCAACCGTTGCCGGCTGTTAAGGGGTCCCCGCCCGAATCTGGTTTATATCAGCAGTCCTCAGCACGCCCAACCCAGTAGGCACCTGGTTGCACTGACTTTTATCGGGCCAAAGCTTCCGAGTCTCACAAGGGACACTCGTAGGGGTGGTTTAGCAAGGCACTTCAGCCCTACAAGCGCAGGGCCTTCCCCAACTAATTGGCCTAAAAACGCCCCCAGCTCGTCTCCCGCTAGTGAGAGAGAGAGAGAGACAAACCCTGATTCTTACCCTGAGCTGCCCACCGCAAACACTTACTCACCTTCATCGCGACAGTCTCAACGATCCATGGAGCCGCGCAACGCCATTTCGACTGTTTGATTTCCTCGTTGTGAACATGGTGAAGAAAGGGAAGGACAAGGCCGGTGCCCCTGCCTCAACAGCGAAGGCCCCGGCGGCGAAGGCCCCAGCGAAGAAGGCATCAGCTGGGAAGAAGGCGGCGCCCCCGGAGGATGACCTGCTGATTTTCACCACCGACAAGAAGAAGAAGGGAGGGCCGTCTACTGCTGCCGAGGATGGGCCTCCTGAGCCACCAAAACCAACGGTAAAGCAGATCATAGGAGGCCAGTCGTGGACAGGGAAGCTTCCAGTGAACCTACTCTCGGAGCACTGCCAGAAGATGAAATGGGAGAGGCCCGATTACCACCAGGTGAGAACTATTCCCGTCCTTCATGTGGGGCAATGGCCCAGAGCCCAGGGCTTAAACCATGAGAATGTCACATATGGGATGCTGGGCTACGCCGAAATGTCTCAGGATACCCATTCTTGTGAGAGAGGACAGCAAGGGTTTCTTCAACAGCTACTCAGTTTACTGTCCCATCAGGGACATTCCATGTGAGGTCATCCTCTGTAAAATTTTATCCATGTCAATAGTATACCCTTTCAGAGCTTTTCCCTTACGGAATGCTGTCTCACTCGCAACTGGGAAATGGCAAGGCTGAGCCCGACCGGGAAAGCTATTTTGATTCTCATCATTTGCCTAGATGCAGAACTATGCTGATGAGATCTCGATAGCGGCACAACGCAGATGGCTTCTCTTCTATGGTCACACTCAGTGCCAAGAACCCAAAAACCAAAGAGACTGTTAGGCTTGAGCCTTTTAAACTACCCCCGAGCCATGTGCATTTGGCGTACAAGCCTACGGCCCTGGAGGCCAAACACTTTGCAGCCACGTACGCTCTGTATAGGGTGTGCAGTATGAAAAACATGAGCATGATCCTCCCTCCAGACTACAAGTCGTTGTGGAAGGAGTTCGAGGCCTTGAAGAAGCAGGATGTCAAGGATGGCAAAGCCTGGATGTACGAGGCCGACCCCTTCAAAGCAATGGAGGAAAGGCAAGCTGCAAAGTTGGCTGCGGAGAAGAAGAGAAAGGAACAGCAGGCCATCAAGGAGAAGGCCGCTCAGATGCCAGGTGCTTCCGGTCTGGTGCTCAGGGGCAACGCCGCAGCGGCAGGTGGCGGCGGCCATAACCCAATGAAGGGTTGGACCACGGTGCCCAAGATGGAGATGGGCACCAAGACCAGACAGCATTTGGAAAGCCTCCTCAGACGCGACACTATCTGGAACCCACACGCTGTCGTCATGAGCCAGGACCAGAAGCAGCTCATTATTAAAGAGTTCAAGGACCTGGGTTTCCGGCCGAGTCACATCGAGGAAGCAATAGAGGAATGCAAGGACCGCGAGGAGGCACTCGAGTGGTTGCTGATACATGTGCCTGAGGATGACCTACCGAAATGGGCATTGCCCGAGAAGTACGGCGCGGGTATAACTGTTGGAGCCACAGATTTAAGAAGAGAGGGTGCTGCGACGCGCTTGGCACAGTCCGGCTACTCCATCGAACTCTGTCGCAAGGTGTACGATGACACTGGAGACGAGGGCAAGGCGGCCGAGTCGCTGCAAAAGATCCTCCTGAGCAGCGGGTCAGATGATGACGGTGTCGCCATATCAGATCACGCCTTTTCGGCTGAAGACCGTGAACAGCAATGGGAAGACGAACTGGCAAGTCTCGAGTCTCTGTATGGGGAGCAATACTCCCGTCTGGGGGCAGATGTCTGCCAGGTGCGGCTAGAGTCAGTCACAAATGGCGCAAAGAGCGATGTCGAAGCCTTCATTCAGCTCCGCAAATCACCACATTACCCGTCTCAACTCATCATATCAGTAGTTGCGGACCTTCCGTCCTACATCAAGCTAAGTATCATCAAGAAGACCCTGGCGTACATGGCGGAGTCTCTGCAGGGTGAGGAGACGAAGATGTTCTACGTCATCAGCTGGATGCAGGAGAAAATCAACGACATTATTGAGAGGCCGGGCGCACTTCGCGACATTGCGGCTGTCTCTTCCACAGCTTCAGAGGAGAAGACGGTCTCTGTTCGCAGGCGGGCCAAGAAAGTATCCCGACATCCGAAACCCATATCCTGGGTCCCTGAGAGCGATTCCATCAAGAGGTGGATGGAAAGGCAGAAGACACCGTCCTTTCAGAAGATGATGGCGCAGCGCCGAAATCTGCCAGCCTGGGAGGTCCGAGAAGATATCGTTGACACAGTTGAGGCAAATCAGATTACCATCATCTCGGGCGAGACTGGCTCGGGCAAGTCGACGCAGTCTGTCCAATTCATACTCGACGATCTATATGAACGAGGTTACGCCAGGTGCGCCAACATGATCGTCACTCAACCTCGCCGGATCTCTGCCCTTGGCCTGGCGGATCGAGTGAGCGAGGAACGCTGTATGACTGTTGGTCAAGAAGTTGGCTACTCTATTCGCGGTGAAAACAAGACCAGCAAGGACACGAAGATCACCTTCGTCACGACCGGCGTGCTTCTCAGACGCTTACAGACTTCTGGTGGCCATATCAACGATGTAGTTGCTTCTCTCGCAGATGTTAGCCACGTTGTGATAGATGAGGTCCACGAACGATCTCTCGACACGGACTTCTTGCTTAGCATTGTGCGCGACGTTCTGACGAAGCGCAGGGACCTGAAACTGATCCTTATGAGTGCAACCTTGGACTCCGCAACATTTGGCGATTACTTCAAGGCCGACGGGCTTCAGGTGGGATTTGTTGAAATCGCTGGCAGGACGTTTCCCGTCCAGGATTTCTACCTTGATGATATCATACATCAGACTGGATTCACGGGACAACAGGATTTCAATGACAGCAAGGGCCGCACCTTGGATGATGAGCAGCGAGTTTCCAAGGTGATTCAGAGCCTTGGAATGCGAATTAACTACAACCTCCTTTTGGAGACTGCGAAGTGCATCGACGCAGAGCTGTCTCAGACCCGGAAATCTGGTGGAATACTTATATTCCTGCCTGGGGTTGCTGAGATTAACCAGGTATGCAGGCTGCTCAGCTCTGTCACATCCCTGTACGTGCTCCCCCTACATGCGTCCCTCGAAACCAAGGAACAGAGGCGTGTGTTCGCGGCTCCGCCTCCGGGCAAGAGGAAGGTAGTCGTTGCAACCAACGTTGCTGAGACATCTATCACAATCGATGATATTGTCGCCGTCATCGACAGCGGTCGAGTGAAGGAGACGAGCTACGATCCACAAAACAACATGCGCAGGCTGGGAGAGGCGTGGGCATCTCGTGCCGCTTGTAAGCAGCGTCGGGGACGCGCTGGTCGTGTCCAGGCTGGAAAGTGCTACAAGCTCTACACTCGAAACCTCGAAGAACAGACCATGCTCGAGAGACCGGACCCGGAGATACGACGAGTGCCGCTGGAACAACTGTGCTTGTCTGTTCGGGCTATGGGCAACAAAGATGTCGCTGGTTTCTTGGGCCGTACTCCCACACCACCCGAAGCATTGGCTGTTGAAGGTGCGGTCAGGATGCTGCGCCGGATGGGAGCCCTCGACGGGGACGAGCTCACGGCCCTCGGCCAGCAACTTGCCATGATCCCTGCAGACTTGCGCTGTGGTAAACTCATGGTATACGGCGCAATCTTTGGGTGCCTGGATGACTGCGTTACGATCGCGGCGATTCTGAGCACAAAGAGTCCGTTCTTGTCACCTCCAGACAAGCGAGAGCTGGCAAAGCAAGCGAAGATGAGATTCTATCAAGGAGACGGTGACCTCCTGACCGACTTAAGGGCTTTTCAGGAGTGGGACGAGATGATTCAAGACCGGATGCCGCAGCGCCAGGTGCGCGGATTCTGTGATGACAACTTCTTGTCGTACAACACCATGTCCGATATCGCCTCAACGAGAACACAATATTACTCCTCCCTCGCCGAGGTAGGCATTGTCAACTCGGCAGACGTCTACTCAGGCAGACACAGAACTCAGTCACCATCTATGCCGCTCCTCCGAGCCTTGACGGCCTCGGCCTTCAGCCCGCAAATTGCGAGAATACAGTTCCCCGACAAGAAATACATGGCATCAGTGTCCGGAGCCGTTGAGCTCGATCCCGAGGCCAAGACGATCAAATATTTCAACCAGGAGAACGGGCGAGTATTTGTGCACCCCAGCAGCACATTGTTCGACAGCCAAGGATTTTCCGGCAACGCAGCGTTTGTGTCGTACTTTACACTCATGGCCACATCCAAGATATTTATTCGGGACCTAACCCGTAAGTACCAGACCTCGCACTCACGTCTTTGAACCTGTACCCCTCACCTCCTGCCACCATTTGACCTTTTACTGACTGGCTCAGCTTTCAACGCCTACACTCTATTGTTGTTCTCCGGGGCTATCGAGCTAGACACGCTAGGTCGAGGCCTCGTTGTAGATGGATGGCTACGCTTGAGGGGATGGGCCCGCATAGGAGTCCTGATCTCGAGGCTTAGGGGCATGGTTGACAATATCATCGCGAGAAAGGTGGAAAACCCGTCAATAGATCTCCGGGACAATGATGTTATCAGGGCGGTCACAAAGTTGATAGAGCTAGACGGGTTAGATGCGTGATCACCCACGCTTATTGGCTGCATTTCCGATTCAACATATTTGTTTCATCCTCCCGCAGCTCTCATGATAGCTGCCCTGGTGGACCTCCTGCTCTACGGTTGTCTCCCGCCCGCTCGCAGAAGAAAACACCTGGGCAGCTACAGGGCTCTCAGGCGAGGCGATTGGGTGCCTGGGTACGTACGCAAAATCAACCATACGGGGTGCTCCGTTATCCCCGAAACGGTTTACCCCGCACGTGATCCGGGGGGGGGGATTGGCACGGCAAGAACGGCGCTAGAGATGGAGCCTCAGGCAGCCAAGGTAGGAGCCCCTTCCCCTGCCGGTGCACGTCCCATCGCGCCCTGCTCAATCGGAGGGACGCGGTGCATCACTTGTTTATCACCACTTTTCCCACTTCCTCCCCCGCTCTCGACGCGCCCATCACCCGTCCAGACAATTGGCCTCCGATCCCTTCGATGCCAGTCGTCCGGCTGCCCCTAATGGACACTTCAGAAAACACCGCGACGCCATCTCCGGCTCCGGCTTCCCGCCGCCGGTCTGGCCGTCAGACGCGAGTCCCTGAGAAGTTCCAGCCCGAGATCACGATCGCGCCGAAACGCAAGAGGGGCGAGCACGATGAGGAGGACGATGTCGAAAACCACGACCCCGAAGGAGAAGAGGGAGATGAGGAGTCCAGCGAAGACGATGCCGACGACTCTCCTGCCGAGGAGGACCGCGCCAAGCCCAAGAAGAAGAGGACCGCGTCGCAACAGTCGCGAGCCAAGAAACCAGCCGCAAAGAAGCCCAAGATCAATGGCGCAGGCCCTGGTGCAGCCTCAATGACATTGGGGCTACCTAGCAGGCCCAAGGCGAAGAAGAGTGTACGCGTCATGACGGGCGACAGGCGCGACGGTGATGGAGTATATGGTGAGCATTGGCTTATCTTGGAGCGCGCATTACCCCCATTGACACCATGCAGCGGACATATTCGGATCCGGCGACTCATCGAACGACGTGGCAAGTCGATGGTATCAGAAGTACAAAACCGACAACGAGGCAGCCGTGACAGACCTCGTCAACTGCGTTCTCCTCGCCGCGGGATGCGACGAGCAGGTCACTGAAGACGACATCCGGGATCCAGACAATATTCAAAATCGCCTGTCAGAACTACAGGATCTATACCAAGAGGTGCGTCTGACGTGCGCCGCTGCTACCTGAACCTAGCTGACCAGTGATAGAAACAAATCACCGACTACCCCTTAGCGAGGCCCAAGGAGAGCAGGAGCTTCCGAGACTTGCTTGTCAACTTCTTCGAATCATTGATCAACGTATTCCACGAAACAGACGTACTCTATACGGATGAGCCGCTCATGGAGAACATTGCGCGCTGGTTGTACACCATGTCATCATCGACCCTGCGCCCATTCCGACACACAGCAACAACAATCGCTCTTGCCATGGAGCTGGCCATGGCCAGCGTCGCGAAGAAGCTCGACGACAGGATTACCAAGACTGCGCAACAAGTTGACACCGAAAAGAGCCGGAAAGGCAAGAACAAGAACAAGGAGATGCTTGCCAACCTGCAAAGGTCTCTCAACGAAGCAAACAACAACCGTGAAATGTGTGGCAAGTACATGCTAGACAACTTTGAGGTCGTATTTGTTCACAGGTATCGCGACATTGACGCGCGCATCCGGACAGAGTGCGTCGAGGCTCTTGGGTCATGGATCTGGGTCCTGCCAACAGTATTCATGGAGCCCGAGTATTTGAGATACTTGGGCTGGCTGCTGTCAGATATTGTACCGTCTGCACGCCAGGAGGTGCTGAAGCAGCTTTCGAGGGTGTTCAAACGTGATGCCTCCAAGCTCGGACATTTCATCGACAGGTTTCGACCTCGTCTGATGGAGATGGCCACACAAGATCTGGATGTCAGCGTGCGTGTTGCAGCCATCGGGGTGATTGAGACCCTGGGGGAGGCAGGCATGCTTGAGCCCGATGAGATCGATGCAGTTGGCAAGCTCATTTTCGATTCAGAGCTGCGGATCCGGAAGGCGATAGTCAAGTTCTTCTCCGATGCAGTCCAGGCTGCGGTTGAACAGAAAGTTGAAGCGATCGGCGGCGAGGAGGCCGTCGAGGAGATGTTTCCAGAAGGCGAAGATGTTGATGACACTGCACCTCGGTCCGATTGGCTTGAGGTGAAGGCATTGGCGGAGACGCTCGCAGTCTACGAGTCACAGCTGGAAGATGCAGACGAAGATGAGCGACGCGGACTGGACATATCCGCGGATATGATCAATGCAACTGCCCCAGACACACGGATGTCGCTTGCGTCTCAAGTGCTATACGAGAAGATGGAGACGGTCAAGAGCTGGGAGCTGCTGGCTGGCTTTCTACTGCACGATCATTCGACAAGCACGAAATCGAGGTCTAAATCAAAGGCGAACTCAACCGAAGCAGCAATGCGACAACACATCGCACCCACAACACAAGAAGAGGCCATCCTGCTCGAGGTGCTTGTGGCGGCTGTCAAGCAAAACCTGGTACATATCCATGATGCCGAAAAAGGGAAGAGGAAACCGACGAGGGGCGATGTGGCAGAGTCTGCCGAAGAAGTTGCTCTACACCTAGCGCAAGTGATCCCAAAACTCCTCAACAAGTTTGGTGCCGATCCGAAAACCGCTACAACCGTCTTGCGCCTTCAGCATCTCCTTGACCTGGATGTGTTCCAACAACTTCGACAGGAGTCCTCGACATTTGAACACCTCCTGGACGGGATATGCACGCAGTTCACGAGGCATGGGGACAAAGACGTAGTCTCGGAGGCAACGCTCGCTCTACTTCATTCTCGAAAGTGTGAAGAATACGAAGAGACTGTGGATCTCAAAATATCGGCACTGTGGGAGAATGTCATCGACTCCCTGCGCGTCTTCGACAAATCTCATGATCTCTCAAAACGAGGCGCGTTGAGCGGATCAATCCTCCTAGGTCTCTCCACGACGCTTATGAAGATTAGCAGCCTGGCAAGAGTGAAGGATTGTATTGATGTTCTGGAAGCTGACGGCACTTCTGAGGGCTCTTCCGCTCCAGCCATCGAGATTTTGACCAGATCGGTTCACCGTGGTCGCTTCCAACAGGCTGACGAGGACCTCGATGACCTGGAAGATGAGGCTACGTCGTATGCGATCAAGTGTTGCCACTTCTACTTCATGTGGAAGGTTTTGTCACTTACGAGCGCCATCGAAATGCAGACTGACGTGTCAAGCGAGGCAATAAGCCGCCTCGCAAGTCTCCGGAAAACGTACCAGGCGAACTTGATCCACACGCTGTCTTCCAGAGCTATCAACGACGACCTGCGTTTGTTTGCTACTGGCAGCTTATGCGACCTGCACATTACTTTTAGCTCCATTCGGCGTACCCTCGAGCGGTGGTCGGCTGTCGGTGCGGCGAAGAAATATGCCGGTCTCTTGCCCTTGGTCCAAGAGATTCAGCCGGGCCTCATCCCTGAGCTCATTAATGTCTTTGACGGGGCTGAGCGTACATATGCCAAGAAGACCAAGAGGCATCTCAACGAACCTGCCGAAGACGAGGATCCAATCGATGATGATCAGCTCTCCGATGCAGAAGACGAGGAGGAAATGTCAGCAGAGGAGAAACGAGCATCGGAGCTCCGAGCAGAGAAGGCATTGTGTGAGCTCACGGCCAAGTATGTCGTTGCCATTCTGTCCAAGACGGTGGACCAGAATGGCCCTCATGCAGGCAAGCTCAGGAAGCGATTACTGCGCAATTCAGTGAAACTTGGCAACAACTTCAAAGAGACGGTTGCATTCTTGGACGAGAAGAAGATGAGAGACATCGAGGAGGCGAAAAAGAAGAAGGCCGCCTCGAGAGCGAAGAGCAAGCAGCCCGCCGCGGCGAAGCAGCCCGAGAAGCCGGCCCTCAGCGCCGAGATAATAGTCGCGGACGATGACGATGACGACTCGGATGGTGAGCAGCCGGAGGAGCCGGAAGAGGGCACAGAGGAGGACTTGCGAAGACGAGAGCTGCTGGAGGATCCTATCGAAGACCACGAGAGCGAGGTCGACGAGCAACCTGCCGCTGATCATGGTGCTGATGACGAGTCGATCCTAGGGGACTGAAAACACGAAAATGAAAATACAGAAAGTCTCTTCTGAGCCTGGCGTTTTGGAGAGCTGGTGGGCGGGCATGGACGAAAGGGTTGACGGACCGACAGACCGACCGACTTTCTGACCGGTATGGATAGTGACAACAACTTTGCATGATTCTTTGGCCGCCTGGTCTGGTCTTTTGTATTTGTAATGAATCTCTTGTGGTAGGCTGGCGAGGGTTTAGAAGCTCTAGCACACAGGAAAAAACCGGGAGCGGGCAGGCCTTAAGGGGAGGCGGCAGTTTCGCTGGGATGAATGATGGTAAATACTTTTCCTTCTACACAATGGTCATGAATGCCCTTGTTACATACCCTTGAAATCGACGCTGTTTTTAGGAGTATGGGCTAGAACGAGCAATTAGGTCGGCCTTGAGTCTGTCTGATATTAGTGACGCGATGGTATTATAATCCCTTGTCCTTACTACTCAACCGCGCCCAACGAAAAAAGAAGGCAGAAGCAGGCTTGTCCAAGAACCACGACGAACTATTGCACCACCACGCTAATCACTGGCAATCTTGGTCCCGAAGAGCCCAAATACCCTTTGCCACCTCTTTCCCTGCCCGGCGTTGTCCTCCTCCCCTTCTTCGGCCTTGACCCTGACACCATACTGCTGTACGCAGCACGCAAATGGCTTATTCGAGATCTGCCCCAGGCCCCGGCTATTCGCCGCGGACCCATCCACCTCCTCCCCGCCAGCGCCAGAGCTGGGCGGCGGCATACCCCGCTTTATCCTGTCCCTCGTCTCCCTCTTGCGCGCCTCGAGATCGACCTTGCGCTCCTCCAGATCGCCCCAGAGCTTGAACATCTGCTCGCGGAGCCTGCCCAGGGCCTCCTCCCCGTGTGGGGCGGCGCGTAGGTCCTGCGCATCGATGTCCGTGAGCAGCTGTGCCTGGGGGTTGCCGACGTGGACCCAGGCCGTGGCCGGCCTCTTGTCCTTCTTGGCGGAGAGGGCGGCCGGCAGAGCCTCCTCGAGCTTGAGGGCGAATCGCCACTCCCAGACGCGGTGGCGGCTGTTGTGTCGGCCACCGCTGCTCTTGTCGTCTTCGTCCGAGTCCGGGTCGATGTCGTCCGCGCTGTTGTCGGATAGACAATCGTTGTCGGTGCGCCGCCGGCTAACGGCAAAGTCCTCGAGCCTGGACGGGTGGAAGTCCACGACACGGGCGTGGGTGCGGTCCTTGGAGCAGTTGAATGGGAGCTCGAGGGATACAGGCTCGCTGGCGATGGTGGTGCGGTAGACGACTGGCTCGAGTATAGACGAAAGAGGCCTAGGCTTCTTGTCGGGGTTCTCGCATTTGACTGTGATCGTGTATGGTCAGGCAACGGATGAACTCACATAGCCCTTTTAGCATATGTCGGTAGGAGCTTACTCAGATCATTCAGGTCCGGGATGGATTGATCCTTGAACTCCTTTGCGTCAACTTCGTCGAATGTCCTCTGTCTTCCGGCTCGTTTTGATGCCCGTCTGGTCTTCGAATTCTCTTTCGGCAAAGCTTCCTCCGCCTTTCGCTTGGGCCCACCTTTGGGCTGGCCTTTCTCTTTCTCATAGTTCCGCCTCCTCCTGATGGCCTCACGCAGGCGAGGGTCAATCTTCTCACCATCAGCCTGAGGGTCTAGGATTTGGACCTTGATTTTGTCTGAGAAATTCGAAGACCCTTGTTCCCCGCGAAGGAACCCCTCGAGGTTTGTGGAATTGTGGCCATACGCAATCTGAACCTTTTGCAGGTGCACCCACATGCCAATATGGACTCGGTCTCGGATATAGCCGGCATGAGGCTCCCAGCAGGTGAGTTGTAAAGACCGCTTGCCAAGGGGGCCGCGCCACTTTTCGTCGGCTTCTCTATGGTCTGCCGTCTTCTTGAACTTGCTAGTATAGCCGTATGGGTCGCCATCACGCACAGGCATGCCGTCTGTCCAGCCCGGGGTATCATCTGCCTTGTGGAAGAAGCTGGCGTTCTCGGTCCAGTCAGAGACCCACATGGATACCCTGTCGCCCAGGTCATATGGTTTTCGGACAACCTGCACGATGAGGTCGACGAACTTGTGGTCCTGGACGTCGGCAAGAAGGCTGAAACGGTCTCTGACGTTCATGGAGAGCTCGGCTCGGGCGGCAAAGTCCTCTCGGTCAGGAATATACTGCTTGTCAATGGTGTCATAGAGCCATACGACATATTCATGTTCCTTTTCCCCAGGCTTCCAGCTGACACGGCGTGGGGGGCTTCTGAGGGCGCCCACCACAGACTGAGAAGAGCCTGGCCGGGGAATCTGCCTGGCTTCGTAAATGTGTAAATCGGTACGATATGAGGTGAGCAAAGAGGGGTTGCCTCCACGATTCTGGCATTTCACCATGTAGGCCACTACTACATCACCAGCCTCGACAAAGGGCATTTCATGTAGCGGGCGGAAGATGTTGAGCTCGATGCCCTCAACATCGCCCTGGGTGGACAGGTCATACAAAGTGAGAGAGCTTTTGTGGTCTAGAGGAGGACAGGTCAGTATCTTTCTGCCCAGGAGACAATGAGAATTTGAATGTCGTCTCTCACCCTCGCCTCTGGTTGGAATGGGCAGCTTGCAGTCCTTGACCACACCTATCAGGCTCACTTCTTTGCCCTGGGCTTGGCCGTTGTCAAGTAACTCGCTGATGGCGATGAAGTTTCGAGGCAGGGGTAAGACATCTTGAGCCCTCCTGCGACTGGACGAGTTGGACTGATAACGAGACATGTTGAGGTCAACGGGCCACTGTCCTGTGGTGCATTAACGAAAAGGATGGCTGAACAGAGTTGGTGCCATCGACGTGGCAAGAACGTAGAATGCCAGCTGAAATGACATGAAATGTATCATGCCTCAAAAACGGAGCATCTTGAACACTGGGCCATCGATGCTACCTGGCAGTGCTGCGAAATTATCTACCGATTCTGTGAATGGCTTCATTCAGTAATGAGGCCCGGACGCGTCAACGCGCCAATACAATGAGTGAAGGCTGTTAGTTCATGTATCTTGGTACCCGATGCAACAGGGGGCCACTGCTAGGCAGGGTGGGTGGAGCAGATATGGGCAGGGGCAAGAGCATGAGCCAGTCTTGCTTTTCTGTCAAGGAGTGGGGGCGGGTACTTGCAGTACCCAGAGTACTTTGGAGACCCCCAGGGTGGGATGTGATGGCCTGAATTCTCAGGCGTAAACTGGCCTAATTCTTGGGTGGTAGAAGGTTCCTTTGAGAGCTCCCAGAGCTGGCTGGCGTGTGCAGGTTTCGAAATTCGCCTTCCCGGACTGACTCTTAGCGGCGAGCCCCACTGAAAGCGGCCCAAGCCTCCAAGACGCACATGCCCACAGATGCCCCGGGTGTGTTTAGACTCCAGTCTCCCACTTCCCCTCCACAGCCACCCAGCCAGCAGCCCGCCTGCCGGCCTGACGACCCAGACGAAGCAAGCGGGAGCCCAAAGCCCAAGCCCATCCATACCTTCTTTGCCGCTGCCACCCATTCCATCTCCAAAATTCTTGCACCGCGACAACACCAAAACATCTTTCTTGCCTTGTCGTTGTCATCCACTTGACCACATCAATAGGCACGTTACCCAATACAGTACAATATCCCTGCCCATTTGTATGTATTCTGCAGCCTCTAACAACTTGTTCCCACAACAGAATTTTGGCCTCGTCTTCCCACCACGTTGACGACGGACCGCGTTGACACACGTAACCCGACCAACCAGCTACCCCGTCGTGCTCGTCTCCCCCGCCAGCGCCAGCAAAGGTCAACACACACACGTCACGTCACAGCATAGCGCAACACCGCAACCATGGCTGAGCGCTACATCCCCGAGCACAGACGGACTCAGTTCAAGGCGAAGAACACCTTCAAGCCAGATGAGCTTCGTCGTCGCCGTGAGGAGCAGCAGGTCGAGATTCGGAAGGCAAAGCGTGAGGAGAACTTGGCAAAGCGACGAGGCATCGGCACAGGCGAGAACCGCCCTGGTGCCTCCCTGGGCGCCGCACCCGACAGCGAGGATGAGAACCCTCCCACAGAGTCCCAGGTATGTCGCCAACCAATTCCTAGCATTCTGCTTTTTCCTCTTCCTCGTGTACTTTCGGCGCCATGTGGCTTTCTACGCCAGACTTCAAGGCTCCTGCTGGTGCTGCCGTAGCATGTGGTGTTCCCCGCGTTTTTCAGCATCGCCATCTGCTGCCTCCAGCCCCTCACCTCACATGAATTTGTCTCTGCGGTGGGAGGGCGCGCGCGCATATCACCAGCCAGCCCACCTTTCTGGGTCCACTGCAAATGCCTGCATAACACCAGCACTTCTCAAGACATAGATCGTTCATCACACCAAGCATGCCCCCCTCAACCCTTCCTGCCTCGCTGAAACAATCCGTTTCTTAAACCCATACTCTTCCCATCCTGTCAATTACCACACTGCATCTCCAGAGTTGCCAGCATGCTAACCTATAACAGTTGAGCGAGGACCTTCCTCAGATGGTGCAGGGTGTCTTCTCCGACCAGATCGATCTGCAGATTCAGGCCACCACTCGCTTCCGAAAGCTCTTGTCCAAGGAGCGCAACCCTCCGATCGAGGAGGTCATCAAGACTGGTGTTGTCAGCCGTTTCGTCGAGTTTCTCCGATCGCCTCACACCCTCGTGCAGTTCGAGGCTGCCTGGGCCCTCACCAACATCGCCTCTGGCAGCGCTGCACAGACCCAGGTCGTTATCGAGGCCGGCGCCGTCCCCATCTTTGTCGAGCTCCTGGCCAGCCCAGAGCCTGATGTCCGAGAGCAGGCTGTTTGGGCCCTTGGAAACATTGCTGGCGACAGCCCACAATGCCGTGACTATGTCCTGAGCTGTGGCGCCCTGAAGCCTCTGCTGGCTCTGCTCGGCGACAGCCGAAAGCTCAGCATGCTGCGCAATGCCACTTGGACCCTTAGCAACTTCTGCCGCGGCAAGACGCCCCAGCCAGACTGGAACACCGTGAGTTTGGATCTCTCAATCTGGCACCTTCTTCGGACCAAGCCCCCCATTAACTAAGTGCAACAGATCGCCCCTGCGCTTCCCGTGCTGTCCAAGCTTGTCTATTCCCTGGACGATGAGGTCCTGATCGACGCCTGCTGGGCCATCTCCTACCTGTCCGACGGGTCCAACGACAAGATTCAGGCCGTTATTGAAGCCGGTATCCCCCGCCGTCTGGTAGAGCTGCTCATGCACGCCTCCACCTCTGTGCAGACTCCCGCCCTGCGCTCCGTCGGAAACATCGTCACTGGTGACGACGTCCAGACCCAGGTCATCATCAACTGCGGTGCCCTGCCCTGCCTGCTGTCTCTCCTGAGCTCAAACAAGGATGGCATCCGCAAGGAGGCTTGCTGGACCATTTCCAATATCACCGCCGGCAACTCGACCCAGATCCAGGCCGTCGTCGACGCCAACATCATCCCGCCTCTGATTCACCTTCTCTCGAACGGTGACCTCAAGACACGCAAGGAGGCTTGCTGGGCTATCAGCAACGCTACTAGTGGAGGTCTTCAGAAGCCCGACCAGATCCGCTACCTTGTCGCTCAGGGCTGCATCAAGCCCCTGTGTGACCTCCTCGGCTGCCCGGACAACAAGATCATCCAGGTTGCTCTTGACGGCCTCGAGAACATCCTCAAGGTCGGTGACCTGGACAAGCAGGCTGCCGGCGATGCACCTGACGCCATCAACCGCTACGCCCTGTTCATCGAGGAGTGCGGTGGCATGGAGAAGATCCACGAGTGTCAGACCAACGCCAACGAGGAGATCTACATGAAGGCTTACAACATCATTGAGAAGTACTTCTCCGACGAGGATGAGAATGCCGACGACGGTATGGCACAGGCACAGGGCCCCAACGGCACCTTCGGCTTTGGCGCCGGTGCCAATGGTGGCCAGGGCGGTGCTGCACCTTTCAACTTCTCCAACGCCAACGAGAACGAGTCCATGGAGATGTAGGAATCTCAATCTCCGGCCTTGTTGGACATGATGTACTAGTAGCCAGTCACTGGCCGTCGGCGGACAGACGGAATGTCACTCAATTGACGACACAGCACAGGGCCAGGTTGAGAACTGCCCACCCTATATTCACATCACACAGCGGCGTTGATTGCTTGTTTTCCCCCCAATCACCTAGGAGAAAGACATTTCGCAACCCCCGGCACAGGAAGAGAGATAAAGGAAGAATTGGAGCTTCAGGGGAGAGTGGAAGGAAGATAGAGGTCCTTTGGTAGCTTGAAAGCTCCAGCCTCACATGTTTGATCAGGGAGAAGCTGCCCAGCAGAGAAGCCTAGGGCCAAGAAGGGCAACATAGGCATGCATGGGCGTCAAGGGTCGACAATGGTAGCTTTAAAGCTCCAACCCTTTGGACAAGATGAAGGCGTTGAGCCCGGCAAGCACATTTTCTATGATGGCTGGGTAGCAACAGGGAATTCGGCCAAGACGATTGTGACTCTGCGGGCACGAAACCGAAGCAGTTCCGCAGGGATTAATCATGAGGCCAAGAGACGGGCTGCCCTTGCTAGTGCATGGCAGTCTGATGGAGTCTGAACAAAGCATTATGTGTCTCGACCAAGTGGTTGGTGATACAAATGTCGATTAGCCGCACGCAGCCTTTTTGAGGCATCGCATAGAAGAGGTAGCTCATCAGTTACTTGAAATGCGACCAAACTCAACCCCTGTGCAGAACTTGTTGGCTAATGTGGACCGGACCATGCCTTGGTGGTTTGCAGTAGGCCAGCTAGAGTTGACCATCTGCCGACCTAGGCAGGTAGTCTTCTGTCACTAGTGGGCTGTAAAGAAGTTGCCAAAAATTCTAGAAGGGTAGTTGCAGGAAATTGGCATATTCCACTGTATATTGCTCGTTGCCTGTCTCCAAGTGTTCTCCTCCCTCTCTTCCCTTCCCCGGCCATACCAGTACTTTTCCTGCTTGATTATTCAATCAGGAAATCACCAGCCAATAACACAACAGTCCATCCACCTCAAAAAACATCACCTCAACCTGCTCCAAAATGCCGGGTCAAAAATCTCGAATTTGTGATTTCTGTCACAAACGTGGACACACCGAGGAGAAGTGTCGGAAGAAGGTCCCTGCTTTGAGAACTGCTCGGGCGGTCCGTCAGCTTGGGATTGAAGAATCCCTTAATGACAAAGGGAATGGAAGCACGCAACCAGGTCAACACCATCATGATGGCAACTTGGTACGCACAGAACAAGAACAGTCATCTCGATTATTCACCTTACCCGATGAACTCCTTTTGGAAATTGTTTCCCACTTATGGACGCCAGACCAAAACGGAGATATCTACTTGCAGTCACTCAAATCATTCTCACTTGTATCGAAACGAGCCCGCAGGGTAACTGCGGAGTCGCTGCCTCTGACTGTCAGCTGCTACTGTAGTCACAAGCGACCATTTAGGCAGATCATGAAAAGCACGGGTTTCCTGAGCCAGACCAAGTAAGTGACCCGCATCGTTCCGGTCTTTCAATCATTTCTGTCAGCGGCCAGCATCGTCGGCCGATTAGAAAGACGCAGCATGGCTGACAGTTTCTTGCAGACAATTGGTGCTTCAGCCTGGGTTCGAAGACAACATAATGAACACAGACGCGTCAAAGTTCAACCAACTCATGAACCTCATGCCTCGACTTCGAGAGCTCAACATCCATTTCAAGGTTCCACTGAAGGGCATCCTAAGTGAGGGGCAGCTACCTTTGGTGAAAACCCTCGGCGTACCAATCAACCAGGCTGGGTATGGATGTGAAGCGACATCAATAATCCGGGCTTGTCCCAATGTGACTCGGCTCCGACTGAACATCTCTGGTCCTCTGCAATTCCAGACCCTCGACATCAAGGCGGTGCCCCGGGTGTGCCATCCTGGGGCCCAAAGAGCACTGGAAGCAGTGGCTGCACTGAAATCGCTTCGGCATCTAGAACTGTCGAAATTCCCTACCAGAAGCCCAGAGTGGAACGCTGGTGCTCATGATCATTTGCCCAGTGATGGTTTAGGAAGTGGCTGGGTTCCAGGCGATTTGCAAGGTATGTAGATGTCTTCGATGTTTTTGCCTTGACAGTAATGCTAAAAAGAAGTCTAGCTATCGTGGGTTATCTGCCGAATATATCCAGTTTGGCTTTTTACGGAACATTAGTGGTATCAAGGACCCCTGTGAAATTTGACGCTCCAGCTACATTCTTGGTATGTCAAAGCTGTCCCGTGTAGAATTAAAACAGAATAAAACTAACAGCATTATAGCGTTTCGTAATTGAGTGTGCTGGGCTGGCAAATCTCAATTGCCTCAGCATGACGACAGATTGTGCATACCAGCAACACCTCTCCGAAGCGGAGAAGAATATCAGGCAGAGAGATAGATTGGCCGCCATTAGAAAGGCGTTTGAACTGTTTCCCAACCTCCGAGAGCTGTCTTTCGTTGCCTACAAAAAGGGGACGACTTGGTCTCCTGTCCGCACAGACCAAAAAGCCTGCGGGGCACATGCAAAGTGCCTGGAGAGGCACAATTTCGTCAATTCCATGTACACCTCTCGGATGCTAGAAGGCAACCATGGAATTGATCGGTGGTTTTGAAATTATGTTCATGTGCCGGGAGCGCCCATTGAACCCGATTGATTTACAGACCTGGACCGAGGAGCCGAAAGGCATTTGCAGCTGATGATGCCCAGAGGTAGCCCTACACTACAACCCTACAATCCAAATGCTCCAACACTGAGAAATATTCTAGGTTACAGGTGACACATCTGATATTGTGTTATGAGTGGAAGGAGATTGGAAATGTTAGTGAAGAGTATACCTAACTTGTGTGCTCAACATAGTCAAAGCATGTGAACCATTGGAAGAAATGACATCAAACTTGTAGTAATCCATATAATCATTGTTAGGACATAGGTATGTGATAGGAGTTTCCTTGAGAACTTTTGTATGACAGGTATATTTGCTCCAGTGTGTTTGATGAGGGGTTGACTTAGGGCCAAGCACTATGTGATTTTTGAAGGATGTCACATTGCTAGTATCGAGCACTTACTTGACACTATTGAAGTGGCTATTGACTCAAACCTTCAAGTAGCCCATTAAGCCCTTAGAAAATGCATGAAACCTTGAATATCTCTCCACCCGTCTCCCCCATAGCTGGGGTACAAATAAGAAGGTGGCACTTGTGGGACTCTTGTGACCGGGAAAATCTGTTCACTCTGGGCATGCATTCATCTGTGTGCGCCGTGGGTGTACGATAATTACTGAGCCGGTTGTTACAGGCATGGAGGGGACGGACTTGTTTGCGGATAGGCTCTAGAGCTTGCCCATAAGGCAAGCCTGAAGTTGTGTCGAACTCGTGAAGGGCCTGTGGAGGGCTAGACCACACGCTTTAATTTATGCAGGTCCGAAATTAGGAGGTCATCCACTCTATAACACCATTGGGAGAAGTCGATGGGTACTATAGGTATAATATGTGGCAGGACAAGCAGGTTAGCAAGGTCGAGTTACGTTTGGAGACATTGGCAGAGTCTTCTGCAAGCTATTTGTCAACAACGGAAGAGAGGGAAAGACTATGTCGTTGACTAGGTACTATATGTCACTATTCTGACGAAGGAACAAAATTTTAAATATACCAGATGTTAGATATTCAGATCTTGACCGTCTCTGATGTGCGTATGTACCTCGCATGACCACACAAGGATGGCAATGCAATTTGGGACGACTCAGGTGCCTGCAGATACTGCTCTAGTGGATGTGATTTTTCAATTGGCTGTGGTTTACATCAAGTCTCATCATTGACTTTTTCCTCTAAATACAAATTCATTCAACCAACTTCGTACCCCCGTCTCTCCCAGCATGCCGTGTTGTGGCCATGTGCACCTTCGCAGGGATGCCGGCTGGCCCCAGCCAAGTGCAGGCCCCTCACCCTCATCGGGCATGGTACATAGACAGCCCTTTTCTGTCCCTTCCTACACGTCGACCTGACATTACCCCGTGCAACATACACTCTGTTCCGTGCACCCCTCGCCCCTCTGATTTGGTCTCCTTGACCCAAGACAGAGTCGTTACCCTCAATCGCTCGTCACCCCCCTCCCGCAACTTCTAGCCGAGATGCTCCCGTGGGCCGGCCGGTTGACCGGCACGCGGCTACGGCCGACCCTTCGTCTCCGGCAAAATGTATCCCACCTACCCCGGGCTATGCCTCGGTCAGCTGTATCGGCTCAGTCCATCCTCCCCGTAGCTCTGTGCCAGCCGCAGTTGAGCTCTCGATATGGCTCTTCCAAAGCTGAGGATCGCGCCGCCGGTCGGCCAAAGACAGAGCGCGGCAAACCTCGTGACGGCGACAAGACTCGTGAGATGGGCCAGCATCATTGGAGGGGCAAACCTCGCGAGAGCAGTCCCAGTGCCCCAAGGAAGCCATCCCACCCCGACGCAATCGGGAGGCTTGTGAGAGCGGCCGTGGCGCATGATTCAAGGGACATCAGTGTCGAGTTCGAAAAGCTCGGTGCACCAGCCACCATGTCACAGCTGTGGTTGAGGGATGCGTGCCAATGCCCCTTGTGCGTGAGTGACTCATCGGGACAGAAGCGTTTCGCCACTTGTGATATACCGTCCAATCTCAAGGTCGACAGCCTGAAGGTCCTCGAGGACGGGGGTCTCGAGGTGTCCTGGGCCAACGACATTGCCCTGGGCAGCGCCGAGCACGTGTCGACATACTCGCCCGCGGTGCTGCATGGGGTCATGAATGCTTGGAACCCCTATCGTCGATCCATCCCAGCTCGCGAGGTCTGGGACTCTCGGCATTTCGAAAAGGACAGCCGATCGAGAGAGATCAGCTATGCGCACTGGATGGAGGACAGCTCGCGCTTTGCCGAGGCCTTCCGCAACCTGCACCTCTGGGGGCTCGTCGTAATCAGGGGCGTGCCTCAGACAGAGGATGCCGTCGCGCAGGTAGCCTCGAGGCTCGGCCACGTGCAGTCCACTTTCTACGGGCCAACGTGGGACGTCATCTCAAAGCCCCAGGCCGAGAATGTTGCCTATACCAATGAGTTTCTCTGCCTTCACCAAGACTTGATGTATCTGAAGGAGCCCCCGAGGATACAGGTCCTTCACTGCCTCCAAAACAGCTGCGAAGGAGGCGACTCACTCTTCTCTGATGGTATCCGAGCCGCCCACGACCTCCGGATCAACAGACGTAGTGCTTATCATTCGCTGAGAAGCATACCAGTCGACTATCACTACGCCAAGGGCGGCAATTACTGGCATAACTCTCATGTCACCATTGTTGGAGACATGAACGCGACTGGGGTAAGGGGTGATCCAATGAGCGTGCGCTGGTCGCCTCCTTTCCAGGCACCGTTCTGGGGGGCTGTTTCCGATGGCAACAGGGATTCTTCATTTGGAAAACGAGCTGGTTATCTGGCAGAAGCGTGGCAGAAAGCAGCCAAATCGTTCAAAGACACCCTGGAGGACCCCGCCAACATGGTTCAGTTCAGGGTGCAACCCGGGGACTGTGTCGTTTTCGACAACTGGCGTGTCTTGCACGGGCGGCGCGCGTTCGACACGGCATCCGGCAGTCGTCATTTAAGGGGGACCTACGTTGAAGACCAGGCCCTCACGAGCACGTGGTTGCGGCTGCAACGTGAAGGCCGAATGTTTACAAAGAAAGATGGAGAGTTGAGCTTGGGCGCTTCAAAAAGGATAGAAAGGGAAAGGGCCGAGCGCATTCTAGGCGCACAGAATGATTCCATTGTGGTAGAGCAGACCGATGGAGAAGCACGAGCTTGAGGCCAGAATGTTTTGGTAGAACAAGAGGAACCCAAGCCTGGGTCAGTGGTGCGTCAATTATGCTGTAAATATGACCGTACCCTGAGGCGTTCCCGAGTGAGTTCCAACAGACCGCGATCTCCATCGTTACGGGCGAGTTTCAATATCAAGATGGGGTCGTCTCAACATATTTCAGCATGAAGTCCAGTCCGAATACCCTTCCGGTCCCGGACCTTCAAGGACAGCACCCGGAGCTGACGGCTACTGATTACAACCGGAGAGCTAGCTGAGGCAAGGCGGTTGAATCGATTTGTTGCTATCGCGAATTCAACAAGCAGAGTGCTATGCGCACAAGCTTTGCAACAAGGTCTGTGGCATATTTGGCTGGCAACTGTTTTTACGAAAACACACTACTATTACCACCAGCACCTACTTCATCGCACACACATCAACGCCTGGTCCCCAAACTGCTCCTCAACACTGCCCTCCTTCGCGAGCATGGACCCAATCCACAACCTGCCGGCCTCGACCGTGGCAGCCCCAAACTTGACGACCACGCAGCCCCTCACGCCGGCAGCCGACCAGAGCACCTTCTCCCGCTTCTCCATCTCCAGCCTCTCCTCGCGCCACACAAGGTGGGGTTCCCTGGCCGCCTCGTCCTCGGAAGGCTCCTTGGCGTCCTCGGTCCTCCAGTCGCGCGCCCCAATGCGAGGAAGGGCCGCGAACTCGGCCACGAAGAATTCTCCAAGGGACCTGGTCAGCGGTCCACGCAGGATGAGGGTGCCGAAGATGCCCAGCCCGTGCATCGTGACCCTGAGGTCCTTAGCCGCGGCGGAGAGGGAGGCCCTGCCGTCGAGCTTGACGGCGTCGCGCACGAGGAGCCTGCCGCTTCCGCTTCCCTGGCCCTTGGTGGCAGCGGTGGAGGACCACCACACCTCGTTGCGGCCGACCCACCTGATCAGGTCCCAGTCCTCGCCGCGGGCGCTGCGGCCCTGCGTGACCCAGTCCAGCAGGAACAGCGACGCCCCAGTGCCCCCAAGCCGGAAGATCTGCGTCTGCTCGTAGACGCTCTCGGCGAATGGCTGGACCGGGTCCGGCAGTAGGCACAAGGCTGCCCCGTCTTCGATGGCGACATGCAGGGTCTGGCGGGTGACGATGTCTGGAGCGGCCGACTTGAAGATCTTGGTGTGGCCTTGTGTGACGATGCTGAGGCGCGCATCGCGCTGCACCGCGATTTTCAGGTTGACTGTGTCCCCGCCTACGAGGCCGCCTCCGTATGACAGCAGGAAGACGAGGACGGACTTGTCTTGCTGGTGGTTCCGGGGAGGTGAGATGAGTTTGAGCGGGTACTGGTAGGTGATGCACTCGAGGTGCGAGTGGCCATTTGGCAGTCGCTTTACTGTAATTGTTCCATCTCCAGGAGCAGAGGCGGAGGCAGGAAAGGGAGAGTTCATGGTGGTCTTATCATGGTCATCTTGACATGTGCGGTCCAAGGCGAGGTCGATCGGCGTGACGAGGGAATTGAGGACACCGAGATCAGCCAGTTGAGAGATACCCGAGCCTTGGGATATAAAGAGAGTACTAGGTAGTTGGGTGGCACAAGGAAATCGAATGCCCTTGAAAGCTCTGTTGGGGATGACTGCGGTATATAAGACATGAATTTGATAAACCATATGGGATGAGATCGAATCTCCATAATGCAGAGACCATGATATTAGTCAAAAACCAGCCCGTTTTGGTACACAGTACTTAGTAGGTACCAGGGTACCGCATGGGCTGCCACCATGAGCTACCCCTGCATCATGGCGACAGGGGCTCTTATCGATAACTATTTTTCGATGCTTGGCCGCCGTCCCCCACCAGACTTTCTTCCATCCCCCAGACTTGACTGGCATTGATGACTCTTCGGCGAAGACATGACATGACAACGACTGCCTGCGCTCATTTCGCGTCAGATCATTGACCGTGCCTACCCAATCGACGCCCACCGAGGGGTCTATACGGCAGGAAACAACGAAAATGGCCCCAGAAGGTCGCGGTGCCCCTCGAGGTAGGGGCCGTGGCAGAGGTCGAGGAGGTCGCGGCGGTCGAGGAGGGGCAGCATCAGCAGCTGCTGCTGCAGATCATGCTAGTCAAGATGCGGAGGCCGGAAATGCGTCTTCAGCCTCAGCGCCAGCCCCAGACACGAAACCACGCGCCCAGGACAGCGGCGCTGATACCTCCAACTCTCAAGCGACCACAACCCCCGGCGCCAGCACGACGAAACCAGCACCGCCAGCCAGGCCAGCAGCTGCTACCCGAGGAAGCGGCTCTGGTTTTGGCAAATTCCTCCCCAGAGCTGTACGGCGGTCACAGCTAGACAGAGAGGCGATCGCGCAAAAGGAGACGCAGAAACTCGAGGACAAGGCCGCCCAGGATGCACGCATGAAGCGCGCGGCACGGGGCCGAGGCGGAAGGCGCGCTCGGGGTGGCCCCGGGGGCGGTTTCCAAGATCGTGTTATTAGGGGTGGTGCTGGAGGTTTTGGGTCGATGATTGAAGCGACTAGCTCTCGTGAGTTTTACAAGAGCCATTTTTACACAATTTTATTTGCTGACAACAACCAGGAGGAGGATCGGGCGGATTCGGACGACTATACGACTACGGCGGTGGAGGAGGAGGTGGCGGCGGCGGCGGCGGCTCGGGTGGTGGCGGCTGGTCCGGCGGTGTCAAATCAGAAGGGGGCCAGGGCTTCAGTGGGGAGTCGAGTCGCCCAACCGGCAGGCGTATGAATACGGACAAGATCGTTGAGTACGTTGTTATCGAAGATGAAGAGCAGCAAGTCAAGAGCAAGGAGGGCACGCCAGTATTGCTACCCAAGGGTATGCAGCGTCAAGAACCAAAAGAACCGGATCAACCAGAAGTTGCGACCGCGGAGGAAGTCGAGGCTGCAGACAGGGGAGAGGACGTGGTGCGCATCTCGTCAGGCGATGCCTCAGAAGATGATGACATCTTCCTGAACGAAAACGATGTGGAGATGAAAGACGACGACCGGAAGTGGCCTGGCGCGAAACCGAATCGTCGCGTCAAGATCGAAGGCGAGGAGGTGAACGAGATCGACACTCTCACAACGAAAAAGGCGATTAAAAAGGCCGAGGAGAAGGCCAAAGCGCTGAAGAAGAAATACAAGGATCCGGAAGACCAGCTTGCCGCAGAGAACCTAGCTTTTCAACGGCGGCTGTTCGGCGTCTCGAGCGGAGAGGAAGACGGCGACTCAGATGTTCAGGAGGCCAAAGCCCCTCGGAAACCCGCAATTATCGACGGAAACCTTTACATGTTCCAGTTCCCTCCCCTCCTACCACCACTCCACACCGTCGAGCGAACTCAACAGTCACAAGGTCTCGTTAAGGACGAACCCAACGACGACGTAGTCATGCTCGACGCACCAGCCCACAGCGCCGACAAACCAGTCGACCTCACCGCGAACGACGACGCCAACGTCAAGCAGGAAGAGGGCACCGACGATCAGGCGCCGCGGGAGCCGGAGGAGCAGCCGGAAGGGTTCGTCGGCCGGCTCATCATCCGCAAGTCGGGCAAGATGCAAATCGACTATGGTGGCATGCTGTTCGATTGTGAGTCCGGCATCCCCGTCGAGTTCCTGCGCACGGCGGTCCTCACCGAGATGGATGATGAGAAGAAGTCGGATGGCTACGCCGGCACCGCCTACGGCATGGGCCAGATCACGGGCAAGTTCGTCGCGGTGCCCAGGTGGAGCGAGGAGGACGAGTGGAACGTCGGCCCGGACGAGCTCCCGCCCAACGGCGTCGGCGCGGCCGAGGAGGACGGCGCGGGTGTGGCTTAGAAGGCCGACCGCCTCGCTGCCCCCCTCCCGCGTAGGCGTGGCACCAGCTCTGCGGGGAAGAAGCCTCGCGCGAGATTGGCATCTAGGGCGGGCCCGGTGAGCGTTGAGCCGCGCTACACACTCCGCCGGCGCTGATGGTCATGATGCCTACTTGGGCCTACGGCAATCTTGAGGGAGAACGAATGGAACTATGTTGTACATTTTCGCGAGAAGGGCTACCTGGACTGAGATCCAGGCTTCCCAGGTGACATTTGATGGTTGAGAGGAGGTCAATTGCATCAAGCAGGCGTTTGGTTGGACTGCACAGAACCCAGGATACGGTAGAGGTGCATGGGACGGGGAGGTGTTTTTTTGTGGAGTGGCCCGAGGCAGTACCGAAGATGAAATTTGGCAAGTCGCAACTTGAGGCGTCTGTCCATCACAGTGCAAAATGCAATATGAAGAGTTGAGACGCGAATTCAGGATTGATGGGGAGGCACGATGGGATGTTGCGAGTAGTAGATTCAACATGATATGGTCTATCTATGGTATCAATTCGTCCAAACCGCTCACATCTCACATCCACACATGATCAAATCACAGCCCATTCTCGGCCTTAAACTTATCCCAACTCTCGTTGAGCGTGGAGAACACCGTCGCCGCAATCATCCGCGCCTCGACGCTCGCGTCTTGTGCCAACTGCAGAGAAGAAATAAATGGTTAGCAGGTGTCCCCTCACGATTTGGATGGAGCCTTGGATCGGTCGGCTTGAGGACGCCCACCGCCAACTCACCTTGTCTGGATGCGTCTTGGCGATGGCCTTCATGTACACGACCTTGACGCGGTTGGCCATGACAAGCTCGTGCAGCCCGACCTTCTTCCACCCGCTGCCCTCCCAGAGCACCTGATCCAGGCTTGCCAGCAGCGCCCGCAGATTGTCTCTCTTGCCGTCGCGCCACGCTGCGACGCGCGCATCCACCTGGTCCGACAGCGCGAACTTCTCCGCGTCAGCCGCCTCGGCGGCCTTGTTGGACTCCTGCAGCCGGGTGACGGCCTCCGAGTCCTTGGCTGGTGCTGTGGGCCTCGGTCGCGGCGGCGCCCGGGACGCCGCTGGCTTGGGGGTGGCTTTGGGCTTCGGTGCAAGAGCCTTCTGGCACCTCTGGCGTCCGGCTGTGGCGGTTGGGCCACCGACGCCGCTCTCAACACAGCTCTGCCAGACCTGGCCTGCTTCGGCCCATCTCTCCATCTGCTCCAGGGCCTCAGCCTTGCGTGTGAGGGCTTTTCCATACAGATCCTTCATGTCTCGCTTGTCGCCTGTCTCGTCTTGAAGCGGGATATTCTCGCCCTCACCCTTCCCGGGGCCGATCAGCTCCAAGGCTGCGTCGGCATCGGTAACGGCTTGCCTCGGCTCGCCTGTCTTGAGAGCAGTCAAAGCACGGTTGCAGAGAATTACTATTGCCAATGGGTGAGTCTGTGGGATCGCAGAAAGTGAGGAGGAGTAAGATGCGTGCGCTGATGCGTAGTCGCCCCTCTTGAAATGGGCAGTGCCATCACTGCGGTGTCGCGTGGAAAGTTGGAGTGCCGAGGGATCTAAAGGAGGTATCTGGCGAGCAGGTCTCGGAGTAGGCGCTTTGCGAGGAGCCTGCGAGGCCAGGGGAGGTCGAGGTGAGGGTTGCAGGGATCGAGTAGGCAGAGTCCGTGACGGTGCCTGTGAATTGAACAAATCGGGCTCTTCTGTGAAAGGTTTGGGGTCCGAAGGCGGTTGAGGTGTGGTCTTCTTCCTTCTTGCTGGACTGACGTAGGCCTGAGAGCCTTGCTCTTCGACGACCTGCTTGTTGAGTCGGCTCTTTGGATCGGAGAAAGACGGCTGCTGGTTCTGCTGCCACTTGGGCACGGACGCGCTCCTGGACGAGCCCGCTGACAATGCGGGAGACTGTTCCCGGGATGCATCCCGGCGAGGCTCTGGCCGAGATGACTGAACGGGCCTACGAGACTGTCTGTCCGGCCGCGCGCCTGAGTCGAGCATCATCGCTTCGTCGGTTACTTCACTCGGTCGGGCTCGCGCTCCTCTCTCTCCCGTCAAGTCCTGCTGCGCCGACCTCATCCACTTGGGTTGGCTGGGATCGGTCGGGCCTTCCTGGAACTCTGCCATCGCTTTTTGTACCTTCTTTTGTCCCACGCTCCAGAATTTGTTTGCACTTTTAAGCAGGTTACTACCGACTGCGGCGGCGGTCTTTGCCAGATCCGCATCAGCAGCGGCTGGAGACCGATTGTCCCGCCGCCCGGGCCTCTCCTCGCTCGCCCAAGCAGGGCTCCCGTTCCGAGCACGACTCGAAGACCGATCATCACTGACGCCTGCCGAGGCACCTCTCTGGGTCTTCTCTCTCGCCCTCTGGTGAGCGTCATTGAGCAGGTAGCTGACAGCTGCCTGCACGTTCAGACCCTGGCCGCTCTCCGTCAAGCCTCTTGCAGCATCCTCAGCAGAAAACCCCATTTCCATGATCTGCGCGACCGCCTTGTCGAACGGATCACTGCCCTGTGGCCGTCCTTGCGACCGCCCTTGAGGTCTCCCTTTCTGCTGTCTCGGCACCTCTTCGTCGCTGGAACTTGAATCGTCCTCTATGGGTTTCCCTGGCTCTGGCTCCTGTTTCGGGGGCGCCATTTGCTTCTGCGCCTCCTGCTTCTTGCGTACTTCGTCGACCGGCCTCCCGAGGTCCCCGAGTAGATCATCGAGTTCATCGTCATTGGCCGCCAGGGCGGGAGGAGGGCCGGAAGCTGGTGCTGGCTTGGCTTGAAACTGGTTCAGCCCGAACGGATCGTCATCGTCGTCGAGCGTAAGGCTGCCATTGTTGCCATTGTTGCCATTGTTGCCATTGTTGCCACTGTTGCCACTGTTGCCGTTGTTGCCGTTGGCTGTCGGCGCGGGTTGGCTCCAAGCACTCGGGTTGCTTAGATCCAGAGCCGGTGTTGATTTGCCGGATGCAGGAGGCGGGTAGTGACTGGCGTTATCGACTTTTGTATCCTTGTTGAAGGCAGCGAAGAGATCGTCGTCGGATGCTGACGGCGCATTCTGCGCGGAAGCATTGATCCCGGGGGCGCGCAATGCTGGTGACGCCGTTCTCGATGCGGCGCCCGACGATGAGCCCTGGCCCAGGGCATCCCAGAACTGGCCGTCGCCATAGGCGGCGCTCTGCTGCTGCTTCTTCTCCTGTAGCTTCTTCAACTTCTCGGCCTCGAGCTGCCTCTGGCGCTCGGCGAGACTCATTTTGGCGGTACTCTTGGCGGCACTCGTGGCCATGAGGTTGCTGAAGGCATCATGGGCGGGCTTCGTCGGGGCTGGGGCTGGGGCTGGGGCTGGGGCTTTGGAGCCGGGGCCTGACACGTGCGAGGACAGAGGTGTATTTCGGCCGGAGTTGACGGGGGAGGGTGTCGGCTGGAGGGAAGGGAAGGAGGCGAATGCGCTCGAAGGGTTCATAGGTGGCTTCTTCTGGTTGGGAGTGGACGAGGCCGGGGTGGACCAGTCCATGCTGGCAAGATCGTCCATCTTGGGTGGTTGTGGGTGATGAAGGAGGGAAGTTAGGGGATCTTGTTGATTCTGTAACCTCTGAACATGTCATATATCGCGGGAGGTGAGCTGTGATGCACACATGAAGGAGTGGCACGCGGATATCTTTGGTCTGCCAGGAGGGTTTGCCTGAAAGCCGATGTGATCAATTGTTGCGACAAATGCTCGTTTGCTGTATTGGGTCGGTGGCCACGTTCGGTGGGAGTCGGACGTTAGCAGGGAGGCTTAGCTCCCCTGAGGGTGGGTTGGCGCCGTATTACATAACGTCGGCAGAAACGGTTGCCAGGGTACCTAGGTACCTAGGTAGGTCAGGTACAGAGATATGCATAGAGATCCACGGTGCACGGGAAGGGGTCAGTCTTGCCGTGAGGAAGGAAAAGACAAAGATCTCTCAGCTGCACCCAATCGACCTGTCCGATGCCCAAACATGTTACCTTTATCGTGGTCAGCACAAGAATTGATGAGATGTGGCGGCCTGTTCAGGGACTGGAGCGTGTACCTTGGCTATATGTAGGGGTGCCACCGTGAATGGGCTCTCCGTACGACAACGTTTGCCGAACAGGCACTGAGGATACATTGAGATGAGGCTGCCTCCAACACCATCGTTTCTGCTGGAGCAACATCACTTCTGACGGACACTGAGCGGGAGCACAAAGCAGCAAGCGGGACTGGTGTTGTGCAGTCAGACTACGTATTGAATCGAGGCATGCGCCCAGAATACCTACAGTTGAGACCTCCGTTACTGCAGTAGTTCCATCCGCTCATCTTCAAGGGGCCGACCGTCGGGCCCCACCCCTGATTGATCCCGCCATTCCAAGCTGGATGAGATGATCCACCTGTGCATGTCAGCCCTGTAGCCCAACCAACCCCCTGTCCAGCTGTCTTGTCAGGCTGTCGGCCCTCGCGGGCCCAAAATGTTTCCAAGGTTCTGCCTTTCAGTGGGGTTTTGGGCCCCAGGCCCTTGTTTGCAGCCCTTGAGTTGCAAGGTTGAGGCCTGGGCTGCCTGGGAAGCTCTGGGGAATCCATCCCCTGCCCGTCCCCAGCGGGGAGACTAATTTAAGTAGGTTACGGGAAATGTAGTCACAGCACCCTGCGTCACTGTCGGGAGAGTCTTCCTCCTGCTCCTGCACCTGTATTCCACGCCCGATTCTTCGCTCCTGACCAACGACTCACAACACCAGCCAGAAGATCAACGCCACGCCACGCCGGGACCGCATACAAAGTCCCCAACCCTCGCAACCTCATGGCCTACTAATCCGTTTGATCAGCATATGCCACTGTCCCTTCTTCTCACCCACTGTCTTCCGACTCCACCGCCTCATTTGCTGGTTTCGTGCGCCCCCCTCCCCAAGTGAGCGCAACTTCCTGCGTCCCCGACAAGAAAACGATGTGTCGGTTTCTGGTAACTACTTCTCTCCTGTCGTGCTGTGCTGCACGCTGAGTGCGACCTCTATCGGCCCGAGCTGACCATCTCCTCCACCAACTCAACAGGTCTACAAGGGAAGTGACGAGATCCTGCTCTCCAAGCTTATCCTCGAACCGTGCCACTCCATCCTCAGACAAAGCTTCGACTCTCGCCTTCGACTTGTATGTTTCCCATGAGCCTTGCCTTACGTGGCAACTCAAACTTGCTTCCCCGACTTACTCCTCCTGTCCCGACTCCAAGCACGCCATCGCACCCGGCCTTTTCCTGACCTACACTCATGGTCTTCGACCATCTCTCTCAGCCGCCCGTGAAACATTTGCTCACATGACCACAACCTAGGACACGAGGCGCGGAGCAAACAATGCCGATGGCTTCGGCATAGGCTACTACACCAGTCCCAAGCTGGGCGCAGAGCCCTGCATCTTCACATCGACTACACCCGCCTGGAACGACCCCAACCTGCAGCGAATCGCCTCCAAGACCGCGTCGAATCTCATATTTGCGCATGTGCGAGCCACCACTGAGGGCTCCACCTCCCCTGACAACTGCCACCCATTCGAGCATGGCAGCCTAATGTGGATGCACAATGGCGGGCTCGGCGGCTGGAAACATATCAAGCGTAGATTGGCTGAGCGTCTCGCCGACAAGTGGTATCTAGGTGTGAGGGGAGGCACCGACAGCGAATGGGCCTTTGCGCTGTTCCTCGACACGCTGGAGCGCATGGGTGTCGACCCCAGCTCGTCTCCGAAGAAGGGCTTCGGCCCCATGGTACTGAGGAAGGCCATGCTGAAAACCATCGCGCAAATCAACGACCTGATTGACCAGATCCCCGAGAGCACCCTGCACAGCGAGAACATCGACACACGAAGTCTGCTCAACTTCTGCGTGTCAGACGGCCACAGCATCATTTGCACGAGATATATCAACAGCTCTACGGATGAAGCGGCTAGTCTGTATTATTCCTCGGGCTCCCAATGGGAGACGAGGCAGCATGATGACAACGAGAATTATCAAATGAAGAGACGCGACAAGGGTGCCGATGTGGTGCTCGTCTCTAGTGAGCCTCTGACATTTGAAAGAGGTCAGCCGAAACTCACCCGCCACCTGAATGTCAGGATTAGATTCACTGACTGTACTGCAGAAAATTGGATCAATGTCCCCACCAATTCCATCCTGACCATCCATGACCAAACCGCTTTCGTTCAGCCGATCATAGACCAGTTCCATCACAAAGACCCCTGGCATCGTCGCTCAGCTGGCTTCGTACAGAGCAAAGGTCTCGCCGCGAACGAAAAGGCACCCACACCTCTCTCCATGTCCACCCCGGCCGTGGTCGTCCCCGGGGCCAATCTACAGGCGGAGATTTTTCACAAAAGGGCCAATTTGGGACCAACAATACCGTTTATGAGGTCCACAACGCCTCAAATCTCAAGGACCACGACTGCCGAGGCACCCAGCAGCAATGCCACCGCATCACCCCGACCTTCGTTGTCAACCGTCGATACTAGCAAAAGCACAGATTTCAGAACAGTGACTAGTCCCCCGGTGAGCAGGCAGGCGTCTGCCTCGAATCCACCGAATCCACCGGCGTTAGGCAACATCAAGAAGAAGAGAATGTCGCTCAGCAATCTGGAGCAGCTGCAAGGGCCGTCCCCGTCGTCAGAAACAGAGCCACCGACCCCAATGAGTCCGGTGGACAGAACATCTTATGGTGACCCGAACAAGATTGCCCAATACTTTCCAGAGCTTACCCTTTCGCCCTGAGAGCCGGGCACAGGCTTCGGGATCCAGGTGTTCCGGATCTCTTTTCCTTACCCAAGGTTAAGGTCCAAATACAGAATGGTGTGTTCAAATTTGAGATAAAAACTTGCGAGCTCGTTCCTTTTCGGATCAAGCAAGGCGCTCAGGAGTACTAAAGCATTTTGTGGGAAGGATATGCTAGAGGTTGTATTTAGGCTTCTCGTGGCATTTAGAGGGTTGTCCGGTACTGCAAATACTTAAGAGAATTGCTCTGGACGTTGGACTGGGCACACACATGCATCCTCATCCTCATGTTTATGAACTCTGCCGTTCTGTAGTTGCTCGTGCATCGTTTGACAGCAGCACAAGCATTTCCTCAGTAGACGATCATGACAATAGAGGACGGGAGCGAAATGGGAAGGAAAGAAAGGAAAGATTGCGGCAATAGTACACCTTTATCGCTGTGGGCGTGCCTGGTGCAGCGAGCATAATCTCTGGGCGGGGCGCACATCGGGCCGTGAGCGGAAGTTCGGGAGTCGGGAGACGTTGGGATAAGCGGATCTAAGCGGAGGCCGGCCCGGCGCTAGCTCGGAATGACCGCCGGCCTCAATCCGTCAGCTGCCGTTCTCTCTCTCGATTTCCTGCCTTGTGCACCTCACAGCCAATCACCTTCTACTATGGGAACTTTGAGCCGCTTCCCTTTGAAGTCTCAAAAGGATCCTCTTGGAAGATTGAAGGTTGGACGGAGTGACGAAAGAATAGGGAAGGAAAACCTTTCCGTCCTGTCAGTGTCATCCAACAGACAAATCATCCGCTGTTCAGGGCCAAAAGCTAACACCTGAGCAAAAATTACAGTTGGCCCCAATACCATTCCGTCAGCCATGATGGAATCTTTGAAGAGAACTGAGTACTACTACGGAAAGGACAATGTCCTGCAAAATGCCGCCGTCTGGAAGTTCCCAACAGACAACTCGGCACAACCCGCCCCAGGGACGACCAAGTACTGGCTCATGTGAGTCAGCCCTTCAATGGACATTCCCACCCTGCGCATCAAGCTCACACGACATCGCCCAAAATAAAGATTTATCCATGGCGGCGCCTGGCGCGACCCGAGGTCCACCTTCAGCGAGGCAGAGCCGACCATCAACGCGCTGCTAGACCCTGCCTCCAAGTGGCACATGCCCGACGCTCCTTCCCGCATTGCCGGCTTCGCATCCTTCAACTACCGCCTCTCGCCCCACCCGGCCTTTGCCCAGGACAAAGACACGACGCCCTCGTTCGCTGCCCGTGTCGCTCGCCACCCAGATCACCTGGACGACGTGGTGTCGGGGCTGGGATTCCTGCAGCGGCAGTTCGGCTTTGGCGGCGACTACGTGCTGTTCGGGCACTCGGCCGGCGCGTTCTTGGCGTACCAGGCGCTGCTGGGGCCGGCTCTTCGCTCAACCGGGGGCCTAGGCGGGTATTTCGCGCTCCCCGCTGCGGTGGTGGGCTTCGAGGGTATCTACGACCTGGTCGGGCTCGATAGGCGCATGAGCGGCGTGTACTCAGGCTTCATCGAGGCAGCGTTTGGGGAGGATCGGAATGAGTGGCGGGACGCGAGCCCGGCGACCGCCGCGGGGAGCTTTGGGGAGTGGGCAGGGCAAAAGGGCCCCCGGCTGGCCGTGCTGGCGCATTCGGCCGATGACGAGCTGGTGGATATGCCTGAGGTGGGCACCATGGAGGAGAGGCTCAGGAGGGATGGGGTGCGGGATATGTTGGTGTTTCGGGACCTGAAGGGGGGCCACTTCGATGTCGTGAGTGACGGGAGCTTTGCGAAGGTCTTGGTCAGGACTCTGGAGGAGTTGGCGAGCCTGCAGGGCCAAGAGAAGGAGGTCTAAAAGGTCCTGTGTATGCTCATTTTCAAAGGGGTTCTTGCTGGTGAGTGTTGGTCATGAGGATGTACGAGCGCTATAAGTTGTGGTCAATGAGCGGTGCGGAGGACAGGACTCATGCGGTTAAGGTAGGAGTGCCACAAAGTGGAAGCGTTGCTTTCATTGGGAGTCCTATTCGATCCAGTCTTCTGAGGAAGTGCGTGCTAGTATGCACCAGGTTATAGATTGGTTGCGATGAAGGAAAGTCTGGCTTCCTCAACCATTACTGGCCATACCATGAGACTCGACTGCCTGGCTCAGGAGTATCAACTTCGTTGGTAGTCACCATGGCGGCCTTGAATGAATTAATACAAGTTCACAGCTCATTAATCATACCTGAATATATACCATACATCCGTATGCGATCCCAAATTTCATAATTGGAGGTTGGTTATCTTATTTGATAATAGTAGCTGTACGTTCCCTGCTCGACGATATACTCACACTGTTGAAACAGTCCAGAGCTGTAGAGAATCTTGGAAAGCGGGACTCAGATCTGGAGGATAGTGCTATGATATAACAGTTATGAACGAGTAGCTCACATGATCCTCTTAGAGTGTCCTCTCGAGCATTTATGGTACTGAAATGAGAATTTATGCCAATCGAGCCATCAGTTCTGGGTGGGAGTGGAAGCGGCGGACAAAGTGGTGGCGGACAATTGCAGATCATGCATGCATGGGGAGGAGGGGAGAAAGGAAGATGGCCTATGTCACCCTCGACTTGACCCAGCTGACTTTTCGAACAGTGCTCAACGACCTTAGCATGGAGGAATGGCGTGGTGGTACATTGTGTAGGTGCAAACGTATTTCGAAACCGGCAGCTCTGGTGTCACTCACTTGCTATAAATGACTGGATCATCGTTTGTTACAATCACTCAGGCGGCCCTTCTTTTTCTGTTCTTTTCTTCTTGTCCCCCCCCCTTTCCCCGTGTACCTACCTTGGTCGTTCTATTCTGTTATCAAGCCTTCGAGTTCGAACTGAACATTGTTATGACTCCGTTTTACCTCGATCGGATGCGGCAGTAGGGGAAACGCATCTTTGGAGGACCCTAGCCGCTGCAGTTAGACTCTGGCAACCCGTAGCCACTCCGATTACAAACATCGCTGAATCTTTCAGCCTGAGTGAACTGCCACAGTGCCAGTCTCACCCTTGACAAACTTAAAACAAGACTGGACAGCTACTGCGCACCGGCGGACAAATGAGTCGAAGGTCACCGTCACATGCATTTATGTCTGGCAACAGATCGTGCAAATGTAACGAGCGTCGGACATCCCCGGGCCATAACCAAGGTCAAGTCCATATACACCCTCTTCAAGTGTCATCGAATTCCTAACCCGTCAAGAATAGCTGCTTATCCTCAGCGCGCAAAGCCGTTGGAGAGCGGTCAACTCGGTTTTGCAATTCAATGAGTTGTCAGATATAAGTGCGACCACTCTAGACCCTGCGTAGTATCGAGCACGGAGACAAGTGCTGTGCTGGGCGATGATGCGAGGCTGCGACGTCGGAGCAGCAGTGACCGACCGGTGTCACAGCATGCTACCGTTGAACAAGATGGTGCCAGCTCCCACGGGGCGTCTCGGCCGCATGGTGGGATGACATAAATGGAGAATCGAGAACACAGCACGCTGTGTTGACAAGAGAAGCAGAGCCAGCAGCCCTGCCTTGTATCTTACAGAGACGACGCGCCTGTCCCAGTCTATACCATAACAACAAGATGGAGCCGAGCTGTCCCAAATAGGAATGTAGAACCATACATGCAAGATCGAAACACGTATACTGTGGTACACAAAGACAGCAGTCCAAGCACAACATACATACCCAGGGTTACATTATTCCACGCTCTGCATTGCCCGTGCCGCTCATGTACTTGGATGACATGTGGGGTAAGACAGGAACCCCCTCCATCCCCCAACTGCATGCACCTTTTCCCCAACCCCAAAACCAACGTCCTGTCCCGTCCCGCCAAGCCGCAAGAGGGCGGCCCACCAGCCTTTCCCCAAAACACAAACCGAGCCATTTTAAGCTTTGTGGTCTAGCCCGATTGGGAGAATCTGCAGGGGTTCTAATTGGTCTTGGCGCAGGCCTGCTGCCCCCACCTTTTTACCCCACCATGCCTCTTTCCCTCTTTTGTCGCCCTTCTTGATTTGCTTTGCGTCGCCTGCGGCAGGTGCCGTTCGATTCCCGCGCCAGGGATCAGGTAATCTTGCTGCTATTAATGGACACCCCCGGGAGGGGGGGTTGTTGTGCTTGTCGGCCAATTGGTAGGCATTGCACGCAGGCGCACACGCACACACAGGCATTGCACGCAGAGGCAAAAAGTACTGGCGCTGCCACCGTTTCGGCCGGGGATCGGCACTACACATGCCCATATTGTGCGTGCCCGTATGCAACGGCTCGGCTCTTTCTCTGGCTCATAACAGGTCAGGCCATAAGACCAGGGATTACATCACAACCAGTCGTTGGCTTTGTTTTGCCCATCGCGCTATGGTCAATCCTGCGGAAAACACAAGAGACCCCAAAACCAATCTTCCGCCCGGGTCCTGATCCTTTATTGACTCAACTCACACCACAAGAGATCCCGGATGGAGGGGCCAGTAGTGATCTGAGAGCACCAAGGGCGACAGGGGGCTGACGCAAAACGCTTGGAAACGGCCTGGGGCAAGGGGGTCTGGACAAACAGCATGTCAACGTCGCAGACAGACGAGGATCGCATGCTCTCGCGGCGGTGAGGACAATGGATGCGCAATGCGCCAAAAAAAACCAACGAGCAATAACCGGACATGACAGCGAGGCCAATGCCGGCAGGTTGGCTCTGTCAGTAATTCGCGAACAAGTGTTTTCACGTCGGAAGCAGCCACCTTGACTTGAAGTTTTGATCGTATTTGCTCCGGCTACAGTAATGCTCGACCTCATTCGGGTGCAGCTCACAGTTTGTTGATGTTGTCGTTTGTGGTTTCAATTCGCCGACATATTGCGCGCCATCAGTCCAAAAAAAGGAAATAGAAAGCCAGAAAACAAAAACAAAAACACAAGTAAGCCAGTTTGATACAACAATGCCCGCCACTTACAATAAGGAAAGGATTTCAAGGAAAAGGGGAACTCCAAGAGAAATGTTCACAGCTCTGGTCTGGTTGGTTTGATCGCAGGGCACTGAAGGCAGTGTTCTCCGTTGCGACAGAACCAGAAGAGGTGGCCAGCGGCCAGAGGCCAGCAGGGCAGGCTCTTGTTGCTTGACCGCCACCCGCCAGGCTGCCAACACACCGCCCATGGCCCGAGCATTGTCATCACAGCGCTCGCTTCTCCACTTCAATTTTGGCAGATCCACTTTCCCGAACCCCTGGAACATCTTCATCCTCGAATCTCCAGCTGCGCCCCGACGGCCCGGGCCCAGCAAAAAGCTTCTGGAAGCCGCCTCGCCGATTTTGGCCTGGCAAAAGATGACTGTGTGGAAGTAGCATGGTGTAAAAGCCAGCCCGCCCCCGCCCCCACACACTGACAGAGCCGACCCAAGACAGGGAAAGGAAAAGGAAGGAAATGGGACAAATGCACGCACGCCATATTGACAAGACAGGAACCCCTGGATGAAAACAGATTGCCAACAACGCCTGAGTCCCGCCGGGTATAGTAAAGGAGTGTGACGACGGCAGCTGTTGAAGCCGTCAAGATATTCGCTGAGCGCTGTATGCTTAGCAAGCCTCCGGTCGTGAGGCCTGAAACAATAGACACGATAGATCCATACAATCACTTTTCAGTCCCGTCCTGTTCATCGTGTGCTTTCCTCCCGCTTGCTCGTACACAAGACTGCGCCCGTCCTCAGGCGTTGTCGTCGACGCCACGCCGTGAGAGCGGGGCCATGTATCGCTGTGTCGTTCGAACTAGACCGAGACGTACGGTCCAAAGGATAGAGAGACCAGGCGGTTCACCCGTCTGATAGCGATCAATGGGGTGATAGCAGGGGCGCAGCCTAACTACCTCTTTCGCTTCTTGTTCTTGTCCGCGGAGCTGGCGGCTGTCATTGCAACCATGGCCGTGGCAATCGGCGCGGCAGGCAGCAGAGGGTTAGCTGGTGCTGGCATATCCTCCTTAGTCCCGACGACGGGTACGCCCATGTGCCGCCCATAGCGACCCTTTCGGCCGTTGCCTTCGTCTTCGCTGATGCACAACTCAGCGGGAATCCCAGCATCCCGGCATCTGCCACAGGGCCGCTGTCTGTCACACCCTTTCTTGCTCTTCCGGCAGCGTTGGCAGCGTGGCTTGGTGGAGAGGTCAGGGTGGTCCTCGTCACCCTGCACGCTGCTGGTCGCACCTGGGTTGGACGCAATGGACGGCTTACGCGATGCAGGCAGGGAGGTAGGCGACATTGGGCCGTTGGGGATGATGCTGCCGGACTTCTTGACCTTCGCGCCGTTGGCAGGCTTGGTGGGCTTGCTTGCCTTCGCCGTCTTTGGCTTGACGCTAGTGGACTGAGCCCGAGGCTTCTGGCCGTTGGGCGCCTTGGACGCCTTCAGCTTGGGGGCGCTCATTGTGCCCTCCCCGCTGTCAGAATAGACGTCTTCGTCCTCGCTCGGCTCGAAATCGGCGTTGGCAGGGGTGACATGGGTCTCGGTGGTGGGATAAATCTTCCGGATAGCACCAACCGCGTCGAGCTTTTGCTTCCTCGCGGGCTGCTTCTCGCCGTCGCTCTCGCTGTCGCCATCGCTAGTCGCGCCAGTAGAGGAAGCTGCATCCGCATTGCGACTGAAGGTATCGTCAAGTGTGGAGGCCGAAGTACGGCCATGGGAAATGTTGGAAATATCGCCGAGGCGCATCAATTGGATGGCCACATCCTTGTCCTCTTCCGACATGCAACTTCCAACAGTGGGATCTGGCGTCGGCAAGATGCCCATGCTCGGGGCGATGCCTGATGCAGTGGAGTAGCCGATCGTGCTCCTAGCACGGCGGGTATCGGTGACAGGTGTTGCATACATGCCAACACCATTGTAGCCAGGGGTGTAACTCTGCGGCGACTGCAGCAGCCGAGGATTGGTAAAGGGGTTCTGTCCGGGCTGTACGAATGGAAGGGTTGCACGATTGTGTTCAATACGGCGAGCTGGGGAGACTGAAGGATTGGATAGGGCAGCAGGCATCTGAGGAGGTGCGAAAAGGGGTAGCTCCTGGGTTCGCTGATGTTAGCGATCACGTCTGAAAGCTTCCGCAGCGTCGGAGACGCAAGCATGTGACTTACAGAGCTCTCAAATTTGGCTCGCTTGCGACGACCACCTTCGACGATGTTGTCAAGGCTGATCTCGGTGCTGCCGATCTGCTCCTTGGACTTGCCGGAGGAAGAGCCGGGGGCATTGTCGCCGCTGCTGTAGCCGTTCATGCTATCACTGTGTGCATCGTTGTGTGTTTGAGAACCGGGGCCGCGGCTCCTGTTGGAACGGGGACGGGCATGCCTACCATTTGTGCTGGTAGACGCACTTCGTCGTTCGTGTAGGTTGGTCGGCGACACGCTGCGCCGCCTGGACGATCTAGAGCCAGGCCGTGACGCATGCTGTGGTTGTTGCTGCGGACCCTGGACGGCAAGTCCGTCCTGGGTGTAAAAGGACTGGGCGCCTGGCTGGCTGGGCTGGGTGGCGTGTGGGCCAGGAGTGGGAGGACCATCGCGGACTCGCACGTACACAACCGAGTTGTGGCGGAAATTCTCATACCTTCCGATGATGGTGTTGCCGTGGTCATCCTCGAAACTGACGCCGGGACAGCTCGTGGCACTCGGGTACAGACCATAGAAGTTCTTGACGGTGGTGATGATGGACTCAGTTGTGTCATGAGGGTAGATCTGTACCCTCATGGGTAATCGCGCCCGATACTGGGTAGAGTCCGTGACCAATTCGAACTTGACCGACCGGGGAACGGCGGGAGGGTGATACTGGGGCTGTGTGAACTCCATGACCCTGTCCTCGCGGCTCATTGAGGCGAGAATATGAGCCTCGGTGGGGGTGGGAGGAGAGTGGTGCTGGATAGGATATGTTGTAGCCAGCGAGCTGACATGTGCCCTTGGGGAGATGTCCGACACGGGAGATTGGGACGACATCAGACTCGGTGGTGCCATTCCTAGCGAAATGACTACCCTTCGAGAATGACTGTTCCAAAAGACGGGAAGTCCTGTCTTTTTTCCCTCCTCTTGGTTTCTTTCGGACGGATATGCGTATGTTTTTGCGTGTTTCTGAGCCTGTCTGGATTGAGTCTGTGTGCCCACAGTGTGCCCAAGGTACTGGGGCGGTCAACCCGCGGTTCTCGGCGCTGAAGGGGGGGAAAGCGACCGGGTCGGAAGATGGGAGCAGGAGGGGAGTGTCGTGCGTGGTCGAATCTGAAAATTCAGGGAGTGATTAGCTCTGAGCAGCAAATGCGAGCAATCCAATGCAACAGATGCCGGGCAGTGGCCTCTGTGGCTGTCCAACACAGCTCACGGGTTGCTCAGTAGCCGGCGCTGGGAGACAGAGGGTCGAGCGAGCCGGCAGGAGGATTCTTGCGAGCGGATGGCAGGGAAAGGGACAAATAATTGTCGGAAACCTCGATCGCATGGACCAAGAGAACAGGTCTGACTTACCAGTCGAGGATGGGGAGGCTGTTGTTGTGCCTGAAAGGGCTTTGAAACTCGGGACTCGTCTGTTCCCTCTGAGGCGGAGGCGGCAGTCTGCGACGAGATGGCATCAGACCCGGGCGATCTTGGGATGGGGAGAAATGAGCAAGTAGGGAACGGCTGAGAATGCTCCCAATGCCTCAAATGATGGGTGGAAATGGCTTACCAGGTGATTATGGCGTTGTTTGATGGGTGTGGTGGAAGAGTCCGGAGGGTTAGGAGGGAAAGAGGAGAAGTTCGCAGCGAAGAGGATGGATGGGTTTGTCTCGACGGCCTCAATAGGCGAATAGCGCAGAAGCCCGCCTGCCCGCCTGCGGGTCACCTCATAAGCCAGACACCTGCCAGTTCACTCAACATTAACACAACACACACGCACACAAATGCACACACAAGACAAGACAGCACACGCAGGCAGCACAGCACTACCTGTACATGTTGTCTTTTTTCTATCTTCTTGCCTCGTAATCGCAGTTTCCTAGGTGCGACCCGATTCCTCCCATCTGCCTGGGTAAATGCTCAGGTCTGTTGCGGCCGCCAGATTGGCGCATTTCCCGGCCAATACCTCTCTCTCTTGTCGCTCTGAATTTCTCTCGCTCTACTTGTTACGTACAGTACAGGCGTTCTGCCGCTAAAACCTGCTCCATGGTACAGAAAACGAGGTCATCCCACGTCTTGTGCGTCGCAAAGGCCTGGCTGTGTTATCCGTGGGTAGCATGCTCTCTCCGCTTCTTTAATGCGCTTTCCATGTCATTTCTCGATTCACTACGGAGTACACAGGTAGATAGACAGAGGGTCTGCTGGGCCCCCAGGCCGCAAGAGCGTTGTTTACCCCGAATCTCGAGTGAAACATACGAGCGCAAACCTTCTTCCCCTCGTCCCGGCAGCCGTCTGCCATGTCTGCAATAGACTAGACTACTACTTGCTTCTCGGTCTGCTTCCTGCGAACCGCACCTGCGCCGTGAATCACTGTGCGCCCGACATGCCAAGCTGCAATGGCAGACTACGTCCGACCTTGTCCCAGCGGCACCATGTTGGCATTCAATTAAATGTTCCAGCGCATTTCCCACCGAGGAATAGGCAAACGGGGCAGGGACAGGCCCGACCCTGCCCCAAAGTGCCCAGTCGTAGGTACGGGCTCTCTCAGCGTGCCCATCATCAAGCACTCGAGATTGGATGGAGTTGTGGCAACCTTGACCAAGGCATTCCAGGTCGCGCAAATTGGGGTCTGTCTCGCTCGGTCCTGAATTCAACCCCGGCCGATCGGCGAGCCGCCTCTCTCTGCGAGAGACTGGAACTGGAGGCAGTAAGCCGTTGGGAGACCAACATACGCATCTATCTGTAACCTCCCGGGAGAAAGAGAGGTGTGGCCGCATGCTAGAGTGGGCACACCTGCCACTGTTTCCAAGATGATGGGAAACAAACGATCACCTGCGCATCTTGACTGGCGGGAGACTCCACGAACACATACATCCATGCAAGCTCCGGGCTGGAACGGCTTGGTTTGGCCGTTCTCAGACCCTCCCCCTCCCGAGGGTCTAGATCGAGTATTACTCCAGGGAGTGCCTGACTTTGGAAGGTTTGAGGGCCCTTGGACATGCACATCATCTCCGACTCGAGACCCCGTCCAGCCTCCGCTTCCAAGGCTTGTGATTGCGAGTTATTGATGAGAATAGCAAGGTAACCCAGGGAAAGGCCAGTGAGTGAGGGTGAGGGTGATTAAGTGCGCAGGCGCAAAGTGAGTATCTTGAGATGTCCTTGAGATCTCGGGGCATAGCAGTTCGCACAGACGGCGTGCTTTCTTGCTGTCCATGTTCACACCGGTGCCACGCATGCTTGGCCGTTTGCCGTGCCGCCAACACCCTGACACTCAGTCCACTGTGTGGCCCAGCTTTTGTCTGGGCCTGATTCCAGCGAGCTGAAGGAGGATGGGCATGGGCTGGCGGCGAAACTCCCCACAGCCGGGATGTCGCTGCTGCGTTGGTGCGCAAGCTTAACTTGTCAAACCTTGCCGGCTTGGGTGACGGACAGGCGCTCAAGGGGGTCGCCCCCAATCCGCGTGGCCGCTGGAGGGAGGGGGTCAAGCCAGGCGCATTGCTGGATTCCTCCACCACGTTAGGCTAGCAGAGGGGAGAGAGACGGAGCGTTCGACTGTTGCTATCTTGTCTGTCATTGTGCAATATGCCAATGGTCAGGCCAGGCAGGTTCTCATCACTAGGCGAGCATGCTTGCAAGGCACGAGGCGCAAGGCAGGCGAACGAACGCTGGCATCTGTTCGTTGCCCGCTTGCGAGGCGGAGTGGATCGCGAACCCCACCCGTCCAATTGGCGCTTGCGGACCGCCAGAGACCGGCCGCCTGCCAGTTGGTTGTGAGACAGGGGCTCTCTGGACTGGTTGGATGCGCCCAAAAACAAACAGAGCTTTCGTCAGTGCCGCCGGGATTGGAGGGAAGGATGGCGACATGATAGGAAGGCCCCAAGAAGAGACGGGCGCAATCTGCTCTCGTCGAAAGCGCTCTAGAAATAGCCTATGAGGCTCGCTTGGTGGCTTGCTTACTTGGGAGCCAGTCCTGGGCTGTCCAAGCTCCCGCAATCTTTTGTCGCGCGGCCCGGTCATCCATCGTCCTGGGGCCACCAGGACCTGTCAGTCAAGTCAGACACATCGGTCGATGGATCGCACACAGTCACATCAGGCGGGCAAATGGCAGGCCAAGCGCGAGACGCACGGCACGGCAAGCACAGCATTTGCAACGAAGGGCGATTGGATTGTTTGCGCGAACCGGATCGGGCCAAGAGCATGCGTGGTCAGGTACCCGTGAGATAATACTGCGTCTTAATGACCGCCGGGGCTGACTGGACGCAATGCAATCTGAGCGCCGCGATCGCCGAGAGGCATTTACTCATTTAGTGGTTGGTGCTCTGCGGGTGCGGCGGTCAGGTTTCAGGTGCCAGCCTTGGAATCATATGTACCATTCTCAACCCGTCGCGCGACAGCTGACAGCTGGAAACCGCCTTGCGAGAGCACTCGATCCAGCAGGGAGAGCAAGAGAGGGCGAGGGTGCACCAACACGCTCTCACCCTACTTGTCCTGGTGGGTGTGTGCGACTGCAGCTGGCACAAGGTCAAGCTTCCGAGAGAGTGGTGCGGGCCCGGCCTTGTGATTCGTTGAATCAGAGTTCGTCGTCTCATGTCGCTCCATGATGCGAACCTGACCTCGGACAGCCGGTGAGACGTATTCGCGCCCAGGGCGACTGACAGGACTCGATGTGCGCATGAACGAGAGGGCTGGAGGGTCTCAGGCAGGTAGTATCGAGCTGAGGGGAGAGATTTCCCGTCGTTGGAACAGCTCTGGCTATGGGGACTAGAGAATCGCCTTCGCACCTTGATGTCCGGGTAGTGGGAACCCGTCATTGAGGAGACAGACCGAGAGTTTGACCAAGCAAGCTGCCCGATCCGAGCTGCCGGGGATGATTGCGATTCAGACGAGGGCCGTCATTCAACCATTAGCGGCTGGGCTTGGGAATGCGACCTCCAGGATCTCTCGACATCAACCACATGTGAGCCAGTGATGAAAGGTGGTAGATAGATGGTGTCTCTAGATCCTTGATACGGACTGCCCACACCACATGCAGCGCTACTGCGGAGCGCAGGCCATCTGGGTATCCAGCCTGCCATCGAAAGAAGAGCCATGCTCTGGCCAGCCAGTCCCCCATGTGAGGAGGCTAAGAATAAGGGCTTTGCTAGCTGATCCATGGCCCGGGACCGCAATTCTACCAGCGCAGAGAGAATCCCATCTGAGCCTGGGCGAGTGGCCAAACAGGACCTGGCAGGCGGGCATTCGGCCCCCTCGCAAGAGTCGTAACCTGGCGGGCGGCCCACGCAGCAGAGACAACAACAAGTGGTCCCCTCTAAAAGCAAGAGCGTCGATGCTGCCACGGAGCCCATGAGTGGAGCTGGGTCGCATGCAATGCAGGACAAGTGCCGTAGCGCACATTAGCTGAGTCGCAACAGGCCCTCGGGAAGCCAGGACTCGTACTCGCAGGCCCCCGGGCTCGCCAGTGCCTTGTCGATGGGGACCACGATTGCGCGACGCATCAGACAACTCTCGTCCGCTATGGAGCCACGGGTCTCGCGGATGTCAAGGGCTGGTGGACCCGCCTGCTTTGATGTGCTGTTTGGCCTGCGGCCGCCGGGGTGAAGGGGTAGCAGAGGGGGGCAAGCGGGGGAGGGGATGATACAGAGAGAGAGCTGAGCCGTTTTCAGTCACTGCTGACCCCCCCAAGCTCAGCGCTCCTGCGACGGCCGGTCGCATCCAGCGCTTCGCAACCTCGGGGCGCTCAGACACGACAGGCAACACTGCAGCGCCAACTCGACGCCTTAATCATCGGTATGATTTGATGCAAAGAGTTCCCTTCCACTGGTTCGGTGCCGTAGCATGTTGCCTCTGCGATAGTGCCATGAACGCAATGATCGCAGACCGTTTTCGGCTGGTGTTTGATTGGCACGGTCACGAGAGAGCCCTTGAAAGGCAATCTTGCGTGGCGGCGGCGACAGAGAATGAGTCCCGCTTTGGCCGGGCGTCGTCGTCACTGTGGGCGGGCAATTGATCAGGGCAGACTGGCCGAGAGGGGAGGGGCTGCGCTGTGGTGGGGCCTCAACGGGCGCACCCATCATGCTCGAATGCAACGGCTGCGAGGGATCGCCCACCTTCGGAAACCAAGGCTTCTAGAACCAAGAGCCGTTGTTTCTGCTGTGTGTCTGCGCCCAACAGTTCAAGGACGAATGTGGCATGCAGCAACCGGTCGCGCTGAGAAGGGGGATCAAAAAACATTGTGCTTCATGTGGCCCCGGCCGAGGGAATGCGACGGCGATCCTACTGGCCAGCGGTCCAGAAGGGGTCGGCCACGAACAAGGCCCAGGGGCAAGCCAGCAACGGCGGCCCACCTCCAAAGCCACTGCACAGCACAAGCACCCGTTTGCGCCAGCACCGCCCAGTCGCAAAACCCAAAACCTTGGGTGAACAATTCCCCCCTCTCTGGTGACAGAGCCATGCGCGGCCCCAATGACATTGCCAGGACCTCCGGAATTGGTGAGTTATATGGCGCGGCTGTCTCTGGAATACATGCGACAAGATGTACTTGGAGACGCTGGGTTTGCGACACCGATTTCGAGAGGTAGCAAGGTGGTGCACGTGACCAGGCGCGGGGCTCGCGCGGCAGGGCGGGATGGGTGACGCGGTGCGGGCCAACCTCGAACTGTCCGCCTTTGCTCCACGCCCTTTGCTCTTGTGCGATGATAAAGTGGTGCATGCGATATCCAACATCGATGAGCTGGTGATGACCGCATTTTGCGACACATCCCAAGTGCTGGGGCAGCCGTCGTTGACCTGTCGCAGTTCGCAGGTGTTCGCTGGGTGACGCGACAAGAATTAAGCGGGCCCCACCAGCCCTCGCGCTATTGGTCGTGTCGCTGATCGGCGTTCTAACATGCCGGTCGCCGGCGCGACGACAGATCCCGGCCCGTGCACGTATCCCTGTCATGGCATAACAAGCAGTAAACAAACACACGCACCAGTAACCCACGAGCTAACAGGGCCCCATTCGTAAGGCTAGATAGAGATTAAGTTGGATTGTTTGCATTAGGAAACCCGCCTTTTGGGATGGACAGGAAGTCGATCTGACGTGCGTGTGCCCGGCTCCTCCCTCTCGTCCCCTCGTCCTCGTCTCTCTCTGCCACCCCAGGGCACCCAGCAGCCCCACGCATCCGGTCTCCTCCCCCCGCTTCTGATCTTCAGGAACGACCCTCTGCATCGGCCTTCTTGGACGGGCCAATCTCGCAGTCAAGCTAGGGGACGGCCAATCTTGGGAGCCCTCGCTCTCGACTTCCTTCATTGGCCCAGCTGCACTACCATCCTGGCGCGCCGTCAACAGATCAACCACACCACCCCAAATCCCCTCCCGACCTGCCAGCCCAACACGTACTCGCACACGCGCCGCCTCTCCCCTCGAGGTACGTTCCAAGCCCATGTTTTTCCCTTACCCTTTCCTTGCCTGCCCGACCTCTCCTCCTCGTGCGCGCATCGTTCCCTCCCTCGCGTTGTGTTGTATTGGCACCTGCCGTCTTTCTCTGCAGCTGCGTGTTCTACCATCCTTTTCCACCGGCGGCGTTAGAGACCACCCACCAGCCCACTTCCATACCTTGTTTACCAAATAAACTTCTCGATTAATCCACTTGTTCGATCCCCCCAGCTCTAATCCCTGCGACACCAGGCACCTCGGGTCCCTCGCAGCTCGGGTGCGGCTGTCATCACCCAGTCAACCAACAGCCGCTCGCCCACTCGACGTCCAAAACTCGCATTATCGCAATCAAACTCGACCACTCCCGTTCTGTTTTGAGCACTACAGCTCCGCATCGACGACAAAGACGGACCCGCGAGGACTCATTCTTCTCGTCAACCCATCTTCCCCCCTCCCCCCCCGAGTCGCTTTATGATATCGTGCGCGCCAACTCATCCCAGATTTGCCATTAACGCCGGAATTCCAACACGCAACGCCAACTCATTGTATCGCGCTATAACAGCAACAGCCAGCATTTGATACCGTCAGCAAGTGCCTTCCGCCCTGGAGAGGAAGTTTTATCATGGACGCCAAGGTTAGTGACTCCTGCCCCTTCTGCCAGCCATTAGATGTGCCTTGAAAAAACCGGCTGTGATTCCATTCATCCTCGCGTACCTGTCTCGCAGCAATTCTTTGCGCCACTGCCCGAGCAACGCCAGAATCACTGACTCCGTCTTCCTACGTAGCCCCAGCGCCCGTTGCGGCCGTTTGCAGCGCAAGTTCATCATAACGAAAACTTGCCTCTCAATACCACCAGCAACGTACCAAAAAACGGCCAGAAACATCAGGGTGGTTTGAACGGTACCACGAATGCTGGAGGGTTTAAGGGGCCTGTCAAGCGGGCCGCCTTTGGAGATCTCAGCAACACGTCTGCACCGACCGTCAGCCAGGCCACCAAGGGCCTTGTGAAGCACACAGCAACCACGGCGAAGATGGTACCTTACAAGGACGACAACAAGGAGAACGCCATCAAGGCTGGCAAGGGCAAAGAAGCCTTCCTGAGGCCAGCGCATCGGCCTTCTAACGGACTGAAGCCGTCGTCGAGCACAGCCGGCTTCTCGCAGGCCGAGACTCGAGGACACGCCGTGGTGAGACAGACAGCGGCCAAGAAGGCAACTTTTGTCTATGCAGACGAGCCCCAGCAGAAGCAACAGACCCTCAGCCGCCAATACAGGAGCCAGCCCTACCTTAGAGCCGCCGACGCGCCCATCTTGCGCCGGACACAAAGCAAACACAACATGCATGAGGAGAAGCCGCACGATGCCGAGGACGACATCGACGAGACGCCCTACGAGGACGCCGTGGAAGAGCTCCCTCCACGCGACACGTACCTCCCTCCGGAGTTGCCAATCTCGGAACAAGTGCAACCACACACGACTGCAGACGCGAAGCCCTCGCAGCATCTGCCTGCGCCAGTTTCCCTACATTCGCTGCAGCAAGTGCCCGCCGTCCCAGAGACGGAAGAGTACTGGGACGAGGAGGACGACGAGGACCTCTACGATGAGCAGGGATACACAACGGCCCATTCATTCAGGTCACACGGCGACAATACCACCACCGGCGCAACGACTCTCCTTGTACCGAAGGTAACTTCCCGCATCCAGGAGGAGCTGGAAGAGGCGAAATTCTACGTCGAGGACAATCGCTTGCAGGAAGACATCGACGAGGAGGAGTGGGACGTGAGTATGGTTGCAGAGTACGGCGAAGAGATCTTTCAGTACATGCGGGAGCTCGAGGTGGGTCCGACCAGGAACCCCTCCATTTCGTGGTGACCCTTGACTGACACTGAACAACAGATAAAAATGCTGCCGAACCCTCATTACATGACAGAGGTCCAGGCCGAGATCCAGTGGTCCATGCGCTCCGTGCTTATGGACTGGCTTGTTCAGGTCCACAACCGATTCTCTCTGCTCCCCGAGACACTCTTCCTTACCGTGAACTACATTGACCGCTTCCTTTCGAACAAGATGGTGTCCCTCGGTAAGCTCCAGCTGGTTGGTGCCACGGCCATTTTCGTTGCAGCCAAGTACGAGGAGATCAACTGCCCCTCCGTACAAGAGATTGTCTTCATGGTCGACGGCGGCTACACCGTGGATGAGATCCTCAAGGCCGAGCGTTTTATGTTGAGCATGCTCCAGTTCGAGCTGGGCTGGCCTGGCCCCATGAGCTTCCTGCGTCGGATCAGCAAGGCTGATGACTACGACCTGGAGACACGGACCCTGGCCAAGTACTTCCTAGAGGTGACCATCATGGACGAGCGCTTCATAGGCTGCACGCCTAGCTATCTTTCCGCCGGTGCCCACTGCCTGGCACGCTTGATGCTCAAGAAGGGCGATTGGGTGAGTTCAGACCCAACCTACGGTCAGCGTATCGACGGCCATAAGCTAAACTCCCTCTGGTCGCTCGGGCATATCCATTACTCCGGCTACACGTGGGCTCAAATCAAGCCCCTTGTGGCCATGCTGCTCGAGTGCTGCCGATTGCCACAGAAGCACCACACTGCCGTATACGAGAAGTATGCCGACCGCCGATTCAAAAAGGCCTCCAGCTTCGTTGAGGAGGAGGTGAACAAGGGATTTGTCCTCCCCTTTGGCCACTCGGTCCCACGGCTGTCCCTGTGCGGTGCTTCCCATGAGCCCTCTGCTTCGCTGAGGTTTCCCCTCCCCGACCTGGTCCTTGCTGAGTCCTGAAGGGCGACTTTGCGCTTGGGACTCGGTGCCGATTGAAACAAACACATTGCATTTCCTCTGTATATGCTTAGGAAGCCACATACGCAACCCACATCTCGGAACAGGTGTGATTTTGTTGCTCATATGGCTACCATCCACCGCAGCAGCCGGAGTGGAACCAAAACTTTCTTAATATTTCTTTGGCATAGACGACCTCAGAAGCGAGGGACAATGCGCTATCGCCTCGCCCATCTTGTCCAATCCTGTGCTCGGGAGGGCCAGCGGACTGTTGCCTGCGATCAGTCTCTCTCTAGACCGTCCCCGACCTCCGGCTTCTTCGAACGGCCACCAGGCTCTGGCTGGCTGTCAGGCAAGCCATCGGTCTATTGCCACCCGTGTCTGGTGGCCTCAACGCTTCTTTTCCTTTGATACCTCTCACGATACCTCACGATACCAATTTACACCACCTGATGACTCGACGATAAAAACGATGACGACATGCGAATGATTCTCTTCGATGGTTCCTTTGCGCGTTGCATTCTGCTTTCCAGCTTTTCCTACAACACTTTAATGGCAGACAAGGGATGTGGCACATCTGCATTGGCGTTAGGCTTTATGAGGGGTGGTCTAGATATACGAGTGTACAGGAAGGGCAGTGGAAATCTGTGGCATGGCGTTTTGCCATGGGCCCATGGTGGGTATACGGACCTGAATTGTGGCCACGGTCCGGTCATCCCATACAACTTTTGGCCTCCGAGTGGGCCAGGACGGAAGAGCTGCGGTGACGGCTAGTTAGGTTGTGACTGACAGGGAAGGTTGTGTATGAAGCATAGTTGAATTTAGAAGGAGCAAAAGAATGGTGTTATATTGTTACAGTGTGAGCTCTGTGATCCCTGGTGTGTCCCTGAGCTGCAATACATGGGTTGAATGCCTAGCCTGGGATGCACATATTCCACGGGCTTACCGAGTTGCTGAGATGCAGGTGAGGCACACGACAACAAGATTTTGCCAGTGATGACACTGAAGTAATCTGAAGTTTTCTGGTGCTCACTTGTCTATGAGATGGCACCAGTCATCACATCCCCTCAGCCGGCTTGATGCATCAATTTATTATATCGGCCAGCTTGTTTACCTCGGCCAAGTAGCATTCTGAGACAGCTGCAGAGATGCCAGCCTCTTACAATGTCAATTATCAGAAATGGTGATCGGTCCTCTAGTAGGCTGGGAAAACCAGGTGTATTCAGAATCACTTCACCTGTCTGCAACTATCTGACTATGAGTCTCGGGTAGATATGACTTGACATGACCGGAAATACTTTCCTTTCTCAGTTGGTGACCAGCCATGCCAAACCCACCTGTACATGCGGGTTGCTTGGCAGACCGGAACAGTCTGGAGATGGCAACGACCCAAGCGCACCAGTCCGGGCGCGAGAGGTGCTGAACAAAGACCCACTGTGAGGACTGGCATGGGCCCGAGTTCTGCCGGGCCAGGCACTCCGCGTACTCAGTCATCACCAATCTACAACACACACATCTCGTGCCGGCTTGCTGTAAGGCATGAAGGAATGATTAGGCTTGGGTGGCAGCGAGTGAGCCTTTCTCAATCGGGGGAGGTAGGATACATCAAAGTCCTGGCATATGCCAGGCGAACAGCCTGCGTGCATCGCTTGTTTGTGGTGTATGCTCGGAATTGTTGTCCGGAATGTGACCAAAGATTTGGCAGCAAGGGGCGCTGCCATTCTCCAAGGTCGACTGCCGCCCTGAGGGATATTTAAGCTTTCTCCACCCACGAGTGCCAGGCTGTCGGGAGAGTCCGGCCTTAGCGAGAGAAGGTCCCTTGGGACGATGATCCTTGAGTTGTGAGCGCTCTGTCTCGTCCCTGTATTGTGTGACAGCAGGCAGCACGCAGGCTTGCGGGTGATAAAATAAGCGAAACACTGGCACTACACACTTGGTCCGTGCTTGACCTAATTCCTGGAGAGGCGGAGGGCGAGGTACACTCCCTACCCCAGGCCCCTTGATCCGGGGCAGCAAGGCGAGGCACACAAGGCTCTGGCCCAGGGAGAGCACGCAGCAGGGCCCTGGCCCGGTTTAGCGCGGTACCTACCGCCTTCTAGCCCAATTCCCCGAGCTACTCCGTGCACGCCGAAGATCGCTCTGCTTTTTGAAAATTTCCAAGCAGCCTTTGACCACCCGCTCACTGCACCCGACACGTCGTCAATCACTCTCATTGTGTCGCACAAGTCATTCTCAACTTTATTCACGGTCGCAAGCACTCACACATTCTTGGGATACCACCTTTTGCCTTGTGCCCATCCTGCCCCGGGCTTATTGTGCACTTGTACTCTGCGCCCCAACCAGTGTGAAGAGGCCAAATTATCACCAACCGAGGAAATAGTGGACTCTTAAGCGGACCACCCACCCCCCCCCTTTGACACGCTTGAGTCAACGATACTGGCTCTTCGTTCTCACAAGACTCCAACATCGGAGTGAATGCCTATCACGAAATAGTCCAGACCTCCTCCTCATGTGCTCGCGATAACCTGGCTCCCACTTACAACCAACCTTCTATTGTTTTGAGCCCGCTCTCTACCCAACCCGCCCCACCTGCCAACAACCAACACATATCCTCCTTGTCCCCGACACAACACCAATCCCGTCCATAATGTCCAAGGCAGTCGCTGTGAAGGAGGCTGTCAAGGAGACCCTCATAGGCTCCGAGGAGCCTGTGCAGGTGTCTGCCCAGACAAAGGCTCGCTTCAATTCCAATGCAATCAAGGACCCCGAGTCCGGGGAGCTGTACATGGGCCCAGAAGAGTTCATTAATGCCGTTGCCCCCTCAGATGAGGACTATGTAAGCCAATGCCCGTTGACCTTCCCAGGGCTCCGCATCATGATGTGGGCAAGCTGACAATGCCTCGGGAACACAGCACAAGATCAAGCGAGACCAGTATCGCCTCCTCTTCTCCGTCGCAGATCGTCGGGACAAGGGCCGTATTACCATGCCAGACTGGGCCTACTTCGAAAACCTCTTGAACAAGCCAGACGCCGAGTACGAGATCGCTTTCCGACTTTTCGATGTTGAACGTCTTGGCACTGTAAAGTACGAGGACTTTCGCCGGCTATATGAGTTGAACAAGGGGCCCGACAGCATCTCATTCGACTGGGACTGCGAGTGGGCCAAGCTGTATATCGGCAGCACCAAGAAGAGGCACGCCATGGACTATGCGCAGTTCTCCCAGATGCTTCGGGGTCTGCAAGGCGAGAGGATCCGCCAGGCGTTCCTGCAGTTCGACAGGGACGGCGACGGGTTCATCGAGCCCGAGGATTTCGAGCGCATAATCCTCGAGACATCGAAGCACAAGCTGTCGGACCACCTCCTCCAGCACCTTAGCACTCTGTGTAACATCTCCAAGGGCAGCAAGATCTCGTATGCAAACGTGCGTGCTTTCCAGAACATGATTAAGGAGATGGATCTGGTAGAACTTATTGTCCGCCGCGCATGTGCCAAGAGCAAAGACGGCAGGATCACCCGCACCGAGTTTCTGAACCAGGCCGCCAAGGTCACCCGCTTCTCCCTCTTCACGCCCATGGAGGCCGACATCCTGTTCCACTTTGCCAGCATCGACGAGCCATCCGGCCGCCTCGCTCTGAAAGACTTCGCCAAGGTGTTGGACCCATCGTGGAGGAGCCCGGCATATGATGACTCTGGTTCAGGCGCGGCTTTGCAGGCCAAGTCTGCCAGCTCAGCATTCCTCAACAAGGTTCTCGAGTCCGGATACAACTTCGCGCTCGGCAGTCTGGCTGGCGCATTTGGCGCCTTCATGGTCTACCCCATCGACCTCGTGAAGACAAGAATGCAGAACCAGAGAAGCGCGGCCGTGGGGCAGCAGCTGTACAATAACTCTCTTGACTGCTTCCGCAAGGTTGTCCGCAACGAGGGCGTCCGTGGCCTGTACTCGGGTGTCATGCCCCAACTCGTCGGAGTGGCACCGGAGAAGGCCATCAAGTTGACTGTCAATGACCTCGTGCGGGGCTTCTTCACCGACAAGAAGACAGGCACCATCCATCCACTAGCTGAGATCCTGGCCGGTGGAAGCGCTGGTGGTTGTCAAGTGGTGAGTATCTACTTGTGAAACAAGCTTTAGCGTAGTCCGGGCGAGGCATGCTGACCACTCTTGCGCCAACAGGTCTTCACGAACCCCCTCGAGATTGTCAAGATTCGGCTTCAGGTACAAGGCGAAGCCGTCAAGTCAGGTGCTGAAACTGCACCCAAGCGATCGGCGATGTGGATTGTCCGTAACCTCGGTCTTGCCGGCCTGTACAAGGGAGCCTCCGCCTGCTTGCTCCGCGACGTGCCCTTCTCGGCCATCTACTTCCCGACATACAGCCATCTCAAGAAGGATTTGTTCGGAGAGTCGCCGACCAAGAAGCTGGGTATCGTTCAGCTGCTGACGGCGGGTGCCATCGCCGGTATGCCTGCGGCGTATCTCACCACCCCGGCAGACGTGATCAAGACTCGTCTCCAGGTGGAGGCTCGCAAGGGTGACACCACCTACAACGGCCTCACCCACGCGGCCAAGACCATTCTGAAGGAGGAGGGCTTCAAGGCGTTCTTCAAGGGTGGACCAGCCCGTATTCTGCGGTCCTCGCCACAGTTCGGCTTCACCCTCGCGGCATACGAGGTTCTCCAGCGGGCGATTCCATTCCCCGGTGGCGCAAAGAGTTCGACTGGTGGTGGTGTGTCGGAGGCGATGGCAACGCTCAAGGACAAGATCGACACAAGCCCATTTGCCAGGAGCAGAAACTCGCTCAAGATCATTCTGGATCTGGACGAGGACTTTGGGCGTGCGAAGCTGCCGGATCAGAAGGGATGGAAGAACCTCCCCTCTTTTATGCAGGGCAGCTCTTCCAACGGCAAGGCCTAAGGTGACCGGACCCCAAGACATCAGACGATTCTTCGCAGTCAGGCCACCACGTTCTGGGCCGGATGTTACCCTTCCACCCTTCCACATACGACCCCAACAACCAAACCCACCCACACATGCTTGCTGAATGCAGGCTTCTCCACATCTGGGGGAGCCAGGGTCACACAACATAGACCCGGGCAAGCCACACAACACCAGCATTGTTCCGATGCTTGCGGCAATTGGCAACAGAGGAACAAGACATTCAATGATCACAACGAGCATATGCGTGCATGCCTAGGCAGGCACCTTCGGCGTTTCAAGGAGATCAACTTTATCATCATTATTTCCCTGCTTTGCACCATATTTTTCTCCAGAGTTCTATCCCCTTTCATTTTTGATTCTCGTATTTCTCCTATTTGCAGATGTTTCAATATTTTTTTCCTCTCTCCACCCTGCCTCCGTATGGATGAGGGAGGTTGTCCTCCGGCTTTGTACCACATAACTGAAACTTGCTCGAAGAGCCCTGGGTGTGGAGCTTCCCATCCCCAGGGCTATGCTATCCCAAAACCCGACACAACGGGTCGGTCAATGACAAGAGAGGGCGCCAATGTTCGTATACATGTAAAGAAAGAGAGAAAAGACAAAGTTGCAAGAGGGCTTGCATAGACCTCAGATGACCTGAAGATGGCTTCTGCATCATCATAGAATGGCATTGTCAGATTAGACTAGAAGGTTGAGATCTGGCCCCGCCTGTTCAGGGGCTATACACTATGTGCCTTGGTAGCACACCCTTCTTTTGGTCATGTATTCACACAATCAGGGAAGAAATTCTGGATAGAGCTGTTTGAAGATGTATGAGCCTGGGAGCTCTTGTCTGGCTAGATGGCTCAGACACATGAATGACAGCAGATTATGATCAATGAGTCCATGGTTTTGTGGAGCTTTGAGTGTTTACATTTCTCTGTGTCTCGAGCAGTTGTGTTTACATGCTACCGGACAGCGCCTCTGTGCAGGACTCTTGAAGCAGGACTCTTGGATTTGTCACACCTCGGCACACATGTACAGGAATTCAAGCTGTATCAGGCCAGAAGACGAATGAGCAACCCTTCAGAATGTACTACTTAGTTTATGTGACTTCTACATTCTTCACAATACTTCAGGCTTTCAAGAATGAAACCTCTAGATAATTGTGGAGGGTTAGACCAAGACTGATCATATGAGTGCGGAATAGTCTTGGTTCAAAGGCACCGTTTCCTTTGCCGCCGTAGTTGCTGTCTTAAGAGTGCAATTTTAAGAGGAACATAGGTATGGTTTACAGAATGTGGTGGTCGTGTGCAGCAGATATCTAACTTCCAAGGTTGTCTCTTGTTTTCCCAATAATCAATTGGGAGTCTCATCAACTGAGATAGTTGTTGATTAGACCCTGGGTCTGATAAGATAAGCACTGATCGTCAGGTGGGGCCGGTCGCCTGAGGGCCGGTGTCATACTTGAGGTCACTGGAGCTCCAAGCGGCGGCAGTAGCACGCAATCTGAGACGCCAATGCTGTGTGTGCATGTTGGATTCGTGAAGACTTCACTCGCCGAATCCTTTTTAACCCTCCTTACCACCAATGTCCGATCATCGGCAAGCGCATGGAGCGTAAGTAAATAAAAGAGGTGGCAAAAATGGGATTTGGGTTCTTTGAAGTCCTCTCGGGCCTCTTTGGCTGGGTGTACACGCTGTGTTGGTCGCTCAGTTTCTACCCACAGCCGCTGCTCAACTTCAAGCGCAAGTCGACGTCCGGCACCACAGTCGACTTCCCGCTCATCAACTGCCTAGGTTCGTCTGGCTCCTCTCCCCTGGCATCTAGCAATCCTGCCCTTCATCTCGAGTATACACACGGCTGACTGCCCACCGCTTGCCCAGGTTTCCTGTCCTACCTGGTCTCCAACCTTGCCTTCTACTACAGCCCGGTGGTGCGAGAGCAATATGCGGCGAGGCACGACGGCCACACGCCTGCCGTGGCCTTCAACGACATCGTGTTCGCAGCGCACGCCCTGCTCCTCTCGTTGATCACGACGTCGCAGTACATGTTCCCAGGGTCGTGGGGGTTCACGCCATCGGCGGGCAACCGGCCCAGCAGGTTCATCACGGGCACAGCGCTGGGGTGCACAGCCGGGGTCTTGGCGGTGGTGGCCCTGATTGCTGGGATTTCGGAGTCGCCGAGCGGGTCCGTCCAAGCAGCGACATCGTGGTGCTGGCTGGACGCCGTGTATGCGGTGGGCTATGTGAAATTGTGGATCACGCTGATAAAATACACGCCGCAGGTGGTGGCCAACTTCCGAAACAAGAGCACGGTCGGCTGGAGCATCTGGCAGATCCTGCTGGACTTCTCGGGCGGCGTGCTGAGCATCGCCCAGCTCGTCATCGACAGCTCGCTGCAGGGCGACTGGAGCGGCGTCACGGGAAACCCCGTCAAGTTCGCACTCGGCAATGTCTCAATGTTGTACGACCTTGTCTTTTTTGCGCAGCATTACGTCTTATACCGGGGTAACGACGGCGGCAAGAACGGCGAGAGGGATGCTCTGCTGGAGAACGGGGAGACGCATGGGCGGATAGACTGAGGGCATCTTGCAATGCCGCGTTCGTGGATCTAGTGGCATGGAATGTTGTATCGTGGATCTTTGCGTTGATGTTCGGATGTTTTTGTGGAATTATACCCAGTGCCGTGACGATAGACTCTTCAGATGGGGGGGTTTCTTTGGAGTACTTCTGACGACAATGCAGATATATATAGCCTAAATATTGAGCCCTGCTGTTTCACTACCTTGCCGACATATGCACCATGGTGCTCAACATGTGAAGTTTTCAAATACCGGAACCACATCTCATTCCACATTCCAACAAGGACAGAGTACTGCCCTCCCCAGGCTTCTGGGCTTTGGGGCTTCCAGTGTGATCTTATCCCGTTTTGACCTTTGGCGGTGTCTCCTCTCCTGCCACACCAAAGCCCAGCAATAAAGCCGCTCTGGCCGCGGCAAAACCACATACTGGTATGGTTATGAACCAATCCTCAAATCTCCAGCCTGCTGGGTCGAGCATCAGTCCCCATGCGAGGGATCTGGCGGCAGCGTTGATGTGGAGCAGGTCAAATAGTAGCATGCCGCAAATCATGGCCGTCCACACGCGGACGTCATCATTTCCAACAATGCGCAGCACCACGGTCTGGTTGAAGGCAAAGAGAAAATAAGCAGCTGCCAGTTGATCGAGGACGATCTGCATGCTCGGGTGGTAGTGCGCCAGAGCAACCGGGCTCACGAGGTAGAGGTACTTGAGCGGTGCCCGCGCTGCGAGGAGGGCCCGGTAGAGAGCAGCCACAGGCTCAGCGTAGAGGAAGAGGAAGCGGTAGGCGGCTGAGATTCTGGGCTGGGCGGCCATATCTGGGTATTTAGGTTTGGAAACTATCGTGATGGCCGTGCTTGATTCGTGGCTTCCGCTATCCAAGACCATGTTCTGGTTTGGGTGATATAATGCTATATCTGTGCTGTGCATACAATGGATTTCTCCCCGGCTTTCCCCCCACCGACGCGTCCATTCCCAGGACTTTTATCTGAGCGTTCCATTCTGGCAAGCTTTGGCCCCTGGATCAGGCACTGTCACATCAGCCGAGCCAGAGCCTCTGGCAGAATTAACTTTGAGCTCGCGAAGTCCCCAGACTGCTCCAACCAAGACCCTCGCTGATTTATGCAGTCAGCGTTGCGCCCGGCATATGTTCAGATGAATAAGATTCGCGGAACGTCTGCCATGCGTGAAAATCCAAACTGGACCAGCCAGTGGAAGTGAACAGGAAAAGAGAGAAGAAAAAAATTATCAACTCGCCCCATGGCAGTAGCAACCTGGCTGATCTATAGATAGTCACGGCCAGTGATCAACAAGACTTTTAGCACAACACGGTAGTTCACCGCTGCTGAGTCGGGGACCGGGTCGAGGTTGCATTCCGCGATGTGGGCCCCGGGAAGTTTCTCAACCCTGTGTTGCTCAAGCCACCACCACGGCCGTGGCTCTCCATGGCCATCGCTGTCGGCCTCGCTCGCTGGCTCGAGCAGAGCTCCTCTTTCTCCATTCGACTGATCAGATCAGATCTCGACGGGACCACAGCACGAAGGATGCGAAAATTACGGCTCGGGCTGAAGCATAAGTGCACTAGAGTTGTCTGGGCTCCTGGGGATGAGTGAAACGGGTGGGCCAGCAGCCACTCCATCCTCGAGCCAAAAGATTCTCGAGGTCGGGAAGAATGGTAGCGAACAGCCCCTCTTGCTTTTTTGTCCCGTACCACTCGATTGCCCCCCCCCCCCCGCCCCGCGGGCAACCCACGCACTTGACTGACATGCATGTATGTAAGCGTTAGCCAACACACTTCTTTTCTGATGCTTCCTGGCTGACGTCCCAGGCATTGGTTGTGTCACCCAATTCACGGTTTTAGGCTGCGGGCCAGCTCCCCCGGCCATCCAGATCAACCAATCTCGGCTCAGGCACGCCTAATTAACGCAGCCCCGGTGGGTCCTCGAAACGGGATGGCACTGTAACTCAGTGTGATCGGTCTAGCACGTACGTGGATGCCCTGTATTGACGCAGACGAATAAAGACGGGTAGAGGTCGACTCAACCCTTGGGTTTCCCCTTCCCCATTGACGATAGTGCATGATGGATGAATTCGATCCGGCGGTTTCTTCGCAGCAACTCTGTCCGCCAGGACAAAGGCAATTTGACGGTTGCACCGTTGCATTCTGCGCACAGGCTCAGGCACGCATCGATGCCATGCGGGCTCGTCTTCCGGCCTGAAGAATTACTATAGACAGTCCTCGTGTCGAGGGGCAGAGTTCACACCATGTTGCCCTGCAGCTCAACACGATGCTCCGCGTCACGGTTTGCGCGCGCACACACGCGCAACACACAGAGTCATGGTCGCACTCCCGAAGAGCACAGCATCTTCTCACGTACCTGAACCCAGCCGCCATGCGCACCTCTCATGCAGGAACAATCCTCTCCTCCCCCTGGCTCCTTCCCCCTCCGTCACCCCGGTCTTCCTTGGCGCTCACGCTACCCGTGCATTTCACCCCCTCCATCCCCCCTCCATCCTGAGCGCAGACAGGGAGGCCCAGGGCTACCTTCTCTCCCGATCATGGGAAACATCGATGCCCACATCTTCGGGATGACCAACCGGTCAATATCACATCCCTGGGCGCTACGTCGCCCTCCCTCCCTTCGCCTCTGGTCTTGCTTGTTGTACCTGTTGCGCTGACGGGTCTGATCGGCTTCCTTCAGAGCTGGCTGAGCTGCTGCTCCGCTTGAGAGATGTCCCCCCCCCACCTGTCCCCAGACCTCGTCAAGGGCCCGGCCAATGACGAGACTGACCTACCTAGGTACGCTCGCCTTGGTTCTGGAGCCCTTGACTTTTGACCTGGCATCACAAGCTGGTCACACTGTGCCCCGTCACCCAGGACCCACCCAACGAGATGCACGTCGCGACCAAGAGAAAACAATTTCAAACCTCGGCAGCATGTCGGGCCGTCATGCTGAACGTGTTGGTTGAGCATTGTGTGGACGGGAGGAGGTTGTTGGGTCGACTCGTGTTTCCGAAGCTCGCAGGATCAACCCCCATTCCTACGCAGCCAGCAACCCATGCTGGCAAGGCTTGCTGCCTTATTAGGCTTGACCCAATCGCCTGGCTCTGCTAGTTGCTCAGTCGGACCTGGCATGTTGCTTGCGAGCTGGCGAGCGCTTCGCGGAGCGTGGGTCACTTCATCAGTAACTACTGTTGTGCAGCACCCAAGGCAGGGGATGAAGCTGAGCATCCTGCCCGGGACTACTATAGACGGGCACGCGATGTGTCGTCCCACTCCGTTGCGCGAAGCATCGCGTCATGCAGTCAGCTATACCGGAACCAAGGCTTACTTACATAGAGTAGCAGAAATGTCCCTGCAGGAAATCCACGCAGTGGCTGCGTCTGCGCCGTCTGCGCCGTCTGCGCCATCTGCGACTTGGTGGACCGATGTGCCATCCGAAACTCCCAACAACACCAGCTTCATAACCTCATTCGGCGCTTCGCCCCGTGCCTGCATCTGCTGGTACAGATGTGAGCCCCAATGGACCGCAGAGGCACAATATCCAGCCAGCAAGCCGTGTCCGTCGTATGTTGACTTGTTTCCCCCTCTCATCTCGAGCCTGGCCGTGGACTTCCTGTCACATGTTTGTAAGCACCAACAACATATTGACCCTTGCGAGACCCAGAGATTCCGCTCTCCGCCCTCGGACGCACGAGATGAGTCTCGACCTCCAGCCTCTTGACAGATGGGAATTTTGACACCCCGGGACCCTCTTATTAGCTGCGTCTTGAAGCGGCTCCAAGGCGACAGGGAACCATTGTCTTACTGTGTACACACACTATGCTCTCGTTCCTCCACCACCTACTGTCTGGCGCGCCCTCCACCCTGGCCCCTTTTTCATTTATCCCAACGAGGTAAGACACAACCAAGCTTTCGCCTGCTGGAAGGAGCTCAGAAGTCTCATCTCTCGTGGTGACCCCCCCGGGTATGTGGGCAAAGGAACCAGGCCCTGGTCCGAGCAAGGCTGCCCTGGGCTTCCAAAACGTTCCTCGAGCAGCCGCAGCAGGGTAGCATCTCCTGCGTCAAAGGCCCTGTCTTCTCGCGTGGCAGTCCCTCCCAGCTCCGTCTACCCTGTTGGCCTTCTTCTTGGGGAGGCACGCCGGATCTATCTCTTCCTAGTGCATGCACGCCGGAGGGAGATTGCGGCGGATATGGTGTGCGAAGTAGTACTTCCTCGCTGTTGCCATCGCGCCGCCCTGCCACTCGAATAACCATATTAGATCTGGGCCCTCCCCACGCGATATCGCACCGTGGTATCTGGTCTCCTTTGTTGTTCCTTTGGACCTGATCCCTTCCGGTTTGCTATACTTGGTTACCCTGCTTCATGTGACCTCGGATTTTCTACCCGACTCGCATGGTTTTTGTTCACAGGCAACCTCAGGCTCACCACTCTTGGTCGAACGGACGTTGTCGCCTCTATGAACGCAGCAGGCTCTCATGGCCGACAATGCTGCTTACCTCGCTGAATACAATGGCGGATCCCTAGTGGGCACTGCCGTGTCATTCTTGATTTTGACATTCTTCTCCGTCGGGCTTCGCACATATGTTCGAGGTGTCCTGACCAATAGCTTCATGGCCGATGACTGGCTCATGCTGGCTGCTCAGGTATGGTTTGGAATATCGCGGCGCTTCCTTTCGTGGCATCGCATTGTTGGCTGACCAGGTTGCCAGGCCGTCTTTACGATATCGTGCACATTCATATTGCTCGGCGTCGACACGGGACTGGGAAGACACAACAAGGCGATGCCACAGAACCAGGAGATACAGGCACTGAAGGTGAGGGAACACCCAATCGCATCCGGCCCTCTATGCCGTAGACAGGCGGGTTGAACCTAACTCATGTGATAGTGGCAAGCCCTAGCAACGGCCACATACGTCCTCAACATGATGTTTATCAAGCTGTCGATCGGCTTTTTCTTGCTGCGGCTGGCGGTACAGAAGCGCTACCTCTACACGATCTACGGAACCATGTTTGTCGTCTTGATCTGGTCCCTGGCGCTGTGGTTTTGGGATATATTCCAGTGTAGCCCTGTCCCTGCCCAGTGGGACTACACCATCCCGAATCTCAGATGTGTGTCGGCGCAGGAGGTTGTCAACGCGGCCTACTCACTATCCGTCATGACCATCGTCACGGACTGGCTTTTCGCGCTACTCCCGATCCCCATGATCTGGCACGTCAAGATGAGTCCCCAGGCAAAGGCCACGGTCTTTGTGGTCTTGGGACTGGGTGTCTTGTGGGTCATTTCGGCTTTACACTGAAGTTTTGTGTTAAATGAGACATATTCAAGGCTGACCTAACCTCCATCAGCGCGTCTATTGCGACCCTGATCAGGCTGAAGTTCCTCTCCGACCTGACGGATACGTCCGACCTCCTATGTAAGAATTCACCCCTTCCCTATTTTTTTTCCCCCCATCTGAAAGGACAACTGCCTTGCTAACAAAACTCCAGTTGCCGGCACCGACGCAATGGTCTGGACCCTCGTCGAACCGGGCGTGGCCATCGTTGCATCGAGCCTCGTCACCATCAGGCCCCTCCTTCGCAAGATGCGTCTCAGGGGCTTCGAGTCAACCGAGCGAAGCCGGGGTCTTCAGGCCGCGGGCCAGAATGGCAGCCTCGGCGCCACCGGGGGGTCCAGGGGTGGGGCTACTACCCGGTCCGGTACGCGACGGGCATCAGGCATGCCAGGCTACGGGCCAGGCAGTATTAAACTCGCAGACATGGAGCGCGGCAGCAACAAAGGCGGCGCCGGCTATTGGTCTCAGGAGACAACGCTTACATCACGGACATCGATACGCGCAGGCAGGAACGGCTGGGGTGTCGGTGTGGCAGTTACAGTGCAGGAGGATGATGAGGACGGCGACAGGATATCGCCAGTCGTCGCAGATCATTCCGCAAGGAGTGGCATATCGACACCTGAGAGCGACGTCTACGTGATAGAAGGTCCGGCGAGGACGCATCAATCAGGGCCGGCCACGAGCGCTTGGCGAAGTATCTCGCCCACAAGTGTTGAGGAGTCGGAGCACAGCCAAGGACTAAGATATCCTACCCACCACGGAAGTGAGTCGACGGCCGCCGCGCCAGCCGCCCATTCTCGAAACCCCATGCCTTGGCCACTCCCTCACTAACTCGCCCGACCCTGCTGCAGCTGGCCCCCGGAGGATACCGTCGCCGGAATTCCCCATTCAAAACCCTTGACAGGATCGATTCAGACGGCTTTAATTTGGTTTAATTGGGGCAATCCAAAAGCGAGCGAAAGGTGCCTGGAGTTCCCTGCTAGACTGTTGCTCTGAATAAATACCTCTTCCCGGGTCCCGTTCGCGCCGCGTACATCTGTTTCCATTTGCCTGTGAAGGTCAAGGCCAGCCTCAGGTAGGTCGCTCAAACACGACTTTCGTGAGTAAGCTGCTACGCGCACCAGGCTATGTAGGGCTGCGGGTAGCCAGGTCACGGGAAATTCGATACGTTTCCCATACTCGCCCCCCCCCCCCCCCCAACCCAAAAAAAAAAAAACCGCATTCCATTGATGATGGGTGACTTTGTGGTGGTCTGCGACGGATGTGACTAATAAGCAGCACCACCATTTCATATGTGCATTTTGAAAAAGGGCACAGGTTTCTTCGGGCAAGCTGGATTACACACACGAGAACCTATTCACATTCCATACTTTTGCCCCCCGTTTGTGTTGTTATCTCGCGCTGCCCCTTTCATTCGACCCCTCCAATTCTCGGTCACTAGGCTGCGGCGCGTTGGACCTTCCACTGCTCGATGGAGTTGTTGAATAGTCACCCTGACTCCATGAAATACTACACAAGGCTGCTGCTTGATGTGCCTCCGCCATTAAGATCATCGCAAGTTCTTTACAACGTCTATTTCAAAGACTACAGAAAAGAAAGACCGCTGAACTTCCTTTGAGGTCGGCGCCATTGTACCAAAAACTCCGCGCTATGACACCACTAGGCGCTTAATCCACAATATCTAGCCGACTTGCTCCTTATGGCGCTGCGTCCTTCACCTTGGCCGCCCTTGACACGAGCCACGTATGCCTATCTTAAACGACCCGCAATCGTATTTGATCGTTGGAAGACTGCCTCATAAGCTTCCGGTGACGCTGTTGATCGCGGCCTACTCTTTGGACGGCCCATACGGACGACAACCAGTCCCAGACCCTGTAATAGCTCATTCACAGTTGTAAAAGGCCGCAATCATAGCCCCAGCGACTGTCTGACGCTCTCCTTGACCCTCCTGTCGTACTCCTGGCGGTGGTCGCGCCACATCTTGGCGGCGTCGACGTTGGCGGGGCTTTCGTCGTTGGGCTCGGCGAGGAGGTTCATGACGGACAGCAGGATCTTCTCGACGGACTGGATGGGGGACCAGCGCTCCGAGGCGTGCTCGTAGTGGTTGGGGTCGTCGCCGGCCGGGTGGAGGATGGAGATGCATACCAGGCCGCTTGGATAGACTAGGCCACGGAGTCAGCATGCGTGGGCGGATACCGAGCTGGTATACAGAGGGGCTTGGAAAATGAGAAGGGTAGGGAAGGGGTGGCATATCCTGTGCGGTACGTACTATTCGGGTGCCATATCTCTCCCAGGAACTTCATCGTTGGCGGCGCCAGGGGGTAATCTGCCGGGAACTTGAGCTCGGCTGGGAAAACACCACCCTCGAAGGGTGTCCCCTCCGGCCCTTGGATCATTGCTTCCCAGTGCAACAGGTCATCCTCGGACACGGGGCCGGCTGTGATTCCGTCGGGTGGGTTCTTGGTGAGCATGCGGTATTCCTGGAGCAGGCGGCGGTGGGCGGTCGATGACATGGTGACTTATTGTACTGTAAGAGATGACTTGTTCCTGCAGGTGCTGTTTGTATGCGGTCGAAGGTAGTGGGGAGACGCTGCAGCTTCTACGGGGGGGTCGACCCTCTGCAAAGGGGCCTAGGGAAGAAGTAGAGATAACGTCGTGTGCTTGAGGTCAACGCCCAGGTCGAGGTTGAGTCGAGGTCGCGTGGGGCCGCATCCAAGTGGACAAGTGATGATGGGGAGTAGACATGGGTGACGGCTGGGCGGCGGCATGATCGGCAGCGAAAGTGCCTGCGCTAACATCTGCGCCAAAACCCACCCCAAACCCAAGTCTCCGGATCCAAGCTCTTCTGGAAGCTACCTAGGTACCTAGTAGCTAGGTAGGTATGCCTGCCCGCCCGCCTACCCTACCTATCTGCCCCGAGCTCCAACTCCCAATTGAAGCTTTAACACCTCCCTCCGCGTGCGAACACAGACGTCCATACACAGCGCGCCATGCCACCACGACTGAGCCTGCGGTCTGTCGCGGTCTGTCACGGAACCTCTTTGCAGAGGGTTACCACAGCGCCAACGTCTAGCGTCTGCTTATTCTGTTCCCTGGCGACCCGTCCCAACTCACCGGCGCCTCGAAGGTCGCGGCGCAAATCTCTGGCGACGCGGCGGAGCCAGTCCACCACCGCCCCAAGCCCTTCATCGAACCCACGGAAAGAGCTTCGAGATGCCCTCCAGGAGCTCCAGAAGCATGCTACAAACTATGTGAACCTTTCGCGGGTGCAATTGGCCCTCAATGCGCTGCGCCAGGACGCCGGCGAAGAAACCGTGAGAGTAGCCATCCTCGGGCTGACGAATGGATCCGAGTCGGCACAGACGGCCAAGGAGGTCCTGCGGCTGCTGCTTGCAGACCCATTGTCGCCGGAGCAGGATTGGGAGAAGGAATTGATGCGCCATGACGCGAGACAACCTCTCATAGTTCGCGTCGGGGCAGATCACGAGGGCGGTGCAACGGGAGACGGCGAGGGAACAATGACGTACGCGAGGGGCGGTTTGTTGCAGGAGTTGAACATCTCCTCGCCGGGGCTCAATGGCAGGAACCTCGAGATCTTGCTTACAAAAACCAACCCGCTCGCCGACTCGACCGGAGGTACGTTCCAGAGTTTCGAGGAGACCGCGCTTGTGCCGACTGTGGATATTCCTACCTCCAACACCGGGAGATTCACCCCTGTCACGACACCAGTCCACAGAGCTCTGCTCGTCACGGATGGGATACTGGGGGCAGCCTCGTTGGCCAGCTTCCCTCTACTCCCCGGAAGGGGCGCAATAACCGCCGCGGTCAACACGCCCGGCTATCAACCCGAAGACCAATCGGCCTTGCCTTTTACCACGATCGACGTCACCGCAGCCTCCCAAGGCTTGAACGCGTTGCGCCAGGGCGTAGACCGGGGGTTCGAGTATGAGAGGCTATGGTTCAAGAGCAACATGCCTTCTATTACGACCTGGCTGAAGTCCGGGGTCACGACGGAGGGAGACGGGGTCACGAAAGATGCTGTCCGAGAGTCGATTGCATCCATCCTATCGAACACTCACGCTAAGATACAGCATGAGGAAGCCCGTAGGCTATCCTCGACTGCATCGGCCCAGACGTCCACCAAAGTCCCAGCGCTTAACGCAGCGCTGGCAGAATGGGCTGAGAAATCCCATGCGGAGCTACAGGAGCAGCTCGATAAGGCGTTCACAGGCAGGCGGTGGCGGAAGTTGAACTGGTGGAAGCTCTTCTGGCGCGTCGATGACGTCGGTGTGCTGTCGTCCGATATGCTCTCGCAGAGGTTCCTGCCGGGCGCGGAGCGGAACGTTATCTTCCTCGCCGGCAAGATCGAGGGGTCCGGCGTTTTCGGTCAAGACGCCCGCGGCAAGATGCCGTATTTGACGCCGACAATAGCTTCTGCCACGAAGTCAGCTGACGCGGGAGCAGACCCAACGCCCGCTGTGACACCTGTCCAGGATAAGCCGTCTGGTACAAAGTGGCCAGCCCACATCACGTTTACTCGCAACTATCTACAATCCCAGACGGTGCCAGCCCTGCAGGCCCTGGCACAGAGCCTCGTTTTCCAGTCGGCCGGCTTCTCGACGCTCACAACCTCACTCGGCGCGCTCATGTACCTGTCCACCTTTGGGGCGTCCGAGTCCGGAGCGGTGGCTGCCCTGGGTATCGTGTGGAGCCTGCGCCGCCTGCAGAAGAAGTGGGAGACGGCGAGGGAATACTGGCAGAGCGAGGTGAGGGAGGAGGGTCGCAAGGCCGTGAGGGCAGTCGAGATCAGCGTCGGCGAGGCCCTCGACAAGGCCGTACGCGAAGGCAGCAAGGCCAATGAGGTTGCGTTGCTCTCCGAACTGAGACAGGCCAGGGAGCTTGTGCAAAGGGCCGAGGAGGCGTTGGCAAGATTGAAGTAATTGGCCCACTCCCACTCCGGCTGAGGAGAATGTCATCACTGTACATCTCGTGTGCAATATGAGTATTTGTAAATAAATGACCAGAAGAAACATTTTCTCTGGCATCCGAAGCGCTTTAGTTCTCAGCGTGCAAAGCGCCCCAACTTTTTTTATCCTTTCCTGTCAGCGCTGACCGGTATTGTGGACATTGGCTATACGTACGGACGCAGTTCCCCAACACGAGCCTTTTCACATCCTGCACGGTATCTCCTTCGTCTGCGCGTCCGTGTAAGTAAGTGCCCGCCGCCCAGTCTCAAATGTCTAAGCCATTCATGATCCAACGCCATCGAAATGCTCTCAATACCCCCCCTCGGGGATATCTTTTCCCTAGTTGAGTTGTCGCATCGGTCGTGGATCTTCTTTGTCGTTCCAAATCGGTCCCGCTGCCTCATACACCCCTCGCCCCATGCTGGCCTGAGCTTTGCCTCCGACCGTGGAGCACCATTCTCGTGTTGACCGCCCGGGTCGAATCTCGCCTTCGTTGCCTCCACACCACCTTGAGTGGTGAGACCAAAAGGCCCTCCGTTTCTACCTCCCGCCACGGCCGCTCGCCCTGGCCCTGCTGACCGTTGCACGGCCTCTCGCCAGACCAACACCACGGCCGCGGGCATTCCGGCTCTTGAACATGGGCGCATTCCTAGAGACGCGGGGAGATCCGTTAGTTACCGAGACTTCTTGTCGCTGACGCCCTCGTCTGGGGTTTCCGCGGGGGGGTTGGAGTCCCTCTGCATACCGTAACATGTCTGGCACAATGAAGAAGCGAACGTGGCTGCCGCGGATGTAGACCTGTTCCAGGTGGCTGACACGGCCGTCGCGCGCCGTCACTGTGATGTCCTTGAGCTGGATGTTCATGTTGTCCTCGGCTGTTCGTGGCGGGAAAGTTGTTAGCATGGCTGACTGGTAACGAGTGGGACCGGATTGGGGGGGAGGGGGCGGAAGAGGAGGGGACGGTGGAAGCCTGCCTACCTTCGATCAGCTTGCCGCGGTACGTTGTGCCGGAGTCGAGCTCCAGGGTGATGATGTGACCCTGGGCCTCGTTGAGGAGCTTAATTGGGATCCCGATTGTGGACGTCATGGTCGCGACCTGTCTTTGTTCCGGGGAATGGGCTGAGAGGAGTCGTGCGGTCTGTCTCGGTCGTGGGACTCGGAAGAGGGTGGGAGCTTGCCGCGTCGCAAAGCTTGGGGAGGCGCGCTTGCTACCTACCTGGGCCGGAGGCTGAGATGCGATGCTGCAAGCAGAGGCAGGCAAGCAGGGCGAGCGCGGCGCTGAAGGATTTTCCGGG